>OY365818.1:6311611-6474513 GCA_959347315.1 Bimastos eiseni
GACCGATAAGAACCACTTTTTACCGGTTTGAACCAGTTTTAACCAGTTAGAACCAGTTTTAACTGGTTAGAAACAGTTTCAACCAGTTTAGCCACTTCTAAACCGGTTGGAACCAGTTTTAACCAGTTAGAACCAGTTTTAACTGGTTTTAACTAGTTTCATCCGGTTAGAACAAGTTTTAACCGATTAGATCCACTTTTTAACCGGTTAGAACCAGTTTAGACCAGTTAGAACCAGTTTTAACCAGTTAGAAACGGTTTTTTTACGGTTAGAACCAGTTTTTACCGGTTGGAACCAGATCTAACCGGTTGCAAGCAGTTTTTACCGGATATATCCACTTTTTTTCGGTTACAACCAGTCTTAGCCGGCTAGAAGTAGTTTTATCCGGTTAGGACAGGTTATAACCGATTAGATCCACTTTTAAACCGGCTAGGGCCAGTTTTAGCCAGTTAGAACTTGTTTTAATTTGTTAGAACCAGTTTTAACCGGATAGAACCAGTTTCAACCGGTTAGAACCAGTTTAAACCGATTAGATCCACTTTTCAACCGGTTGGAACCAGTTTTAACCAGTTAGAACCAGTTTTAACCGGTCATAACCAGTTATAAACGGTTAGTTTGTTTTTTTTAAACCGGCTAGAACCAGTTTTAACCGGTTGGAACCAGTTTTAACATTTTAGAACTAGTTTTACCCGGTTAGAACAAGTTTTAACCGATTAGATCCACTTTAAAACCGGTCAGAACAAGGTATAACCAGTTAGAACCAGTTTGAAAAGATTAGTTCCACTTTTAATCCGGTTAGAACACAGTTTAACCGGTTGGAACCAGTTTTAACCGGTTAGAACCAGTTATAACCGGTTTGAACCAGTTAGAACTCGTTAGAACCAGTTTTGACCGGTTAGAACCAGTTTCAACCGTTAGAACCAGATTTTACGGTTATAACCAGTTTTTACCGGTTGGAACCAGATCTAACCGGCTGGAAGCAGTTCTTACCGGTTAGAACCAATTATACCCGGTTACAAACCAGTTTTTACCGGCTAGAACTAGTTTTATCCGGTTAGAACAAGTTTTAACCGATTAGATCCACATTAAAACCGGATAGAACAAGTTTTAACCAGTTAGAACCAGTTTTAATCGATTGATCCACTTTTGAACAGGTTAGAACCAGTTTTTACCGGTTAGGACCAGTCTTATCCGGTTAGAACCAGTTTGAACCGATTAGATCCACTTTTCAACCGGTTGGAACCAGTTTTAACCAGTTAGAACCAGTTTTAACCGGTTAGGACTAGTTTTATCTGGTTAGAACAAGTTTAAACCGATTAGATCCACTTTTTAACCGGTTAGAAGCAGTTTAAACCAGTTAGAACCAGTTTTAGCCGGTCATAGCCAGTTATAAACGGTTTGATTGTTTTTTAAACCGGCTAGAACCAGTTAGAACCGGTTGGAACCAGTTTTAACAGGTGAGAACTAGTTTTACCCGGTTAGAACAAGTTTTAACCGATTAGATCCACTTTAAAACCTGTCAGAACAAGGTTTAACCAGTTAGAACCAGTTTGAAAAGATTAGATCCACTTTTAAACCGGTTAGAACCAGTTATAACCGGTTTGAACCAGTTAGAACTCGTTAGAACCAGTTTTGACCGGTTAGAACCAGTTTCAACCGTTAGAACCAGATTTTACGGTTATAACCAGTTTTTACCGGTTGGAACCAGATCTAACCGGCTGGAAGCAGTTCTTACCGGTTAGAACCACTTTTATCCGGTCACAACCAAATTTGACCGGTTAGAACCACTTTTCACCGGCTAGAACCAGTTTTAACCGGTTGGAACCAGTTTTACCGGTTGGAACCTGTTTTAAGCGTATAGAACTAGTTTTATCCGGTTAGAAAAAGTTTTAACCGTTTAGATCCACTTTTAAACCGGTTATAACAAGTTTCAACCGGATAGAACCAGGTTTAACAGGTTACAACCAGTTTTTACAGGTCAGAACCACTTCTAAACCTGTTGGAACAAGTTTCAACCGGATAGAACCAGTTTTACCCGTTAGAACCAGTTTTTACGGGTTAGATCCACTTTTAAACCGGTTAGAAGCAGCTTTGACCGGTTAGAACTTTTTTTCACCGGCTAGAACCAGTTTTAACCGGTTTTAACCATTTTTTTCTGGTTAGAACGAGTTTTTACCGGTCACAACCTGTTTGTACTGGTTAGTTCGAGCTTTGACCGGTTAGAACCTTTTTCCACCGCTAGAACTAGTTTTAACCGGTTAGATCCGGTTTTTTCCCGTTAGAACGAGGTTTTACCGGTTGGAACCAGATTTAACCGGTTATAACCCGTTTTTGCTGGTTAGAACCACTTTTAAACCGGTTAGAACCTGTTTTAACTGTTTTGAACCAGATTTAACCGGTTAGATCCAGTTTTTACCGGTTAGATCCACTTTTAAGCCGGTTGGAACTAGTTTTATGCGGTTAGAACAAGTTTTTACCTGACAGAACCGTTTAGAATAAGCTATTACCGATTAGGGTCGACAAAACCGGTTAAAACTAGTTTTTACCGTTAAAAATCCGGTTTTGAGTTACCCGGTTAGAACCACATTTAGCCGGTTACGACTCGTTTTAACCCGATAAAACCGTTTAGAATAAGCTCTAACCGACTATGCTCGACAAGGACCTGTTAGAACCAGTTGTAACCAGTTGTAACAAGTTTTAACCAGCTAGAACAGTTTTGACCGATTAGATCCACTTTAAAACCGGTTAGAACAAGTGTTAACCAATTAGGACCAGTTTTAATCGATTAGATTCACTTTTAATCCGGTTAGGACAAGTTTTATCCGGTTAGAACCAGTTTTGGCCGGTTGGAACCAGTTTTAACCGGTTAGAACCAGTTTTAACCTGTTAGATCCACTATGAACCGGTTAGAACCAGTTTTAGCCGATTAGATCCACTTTGACACTGGCTAGAACCAGTTTTAAACGGTTGGAACCAATTTTAACCGGTTGGAACCTGTTGTAACCGGATAGAACTAGTTTTATCCGGTTAGGACAGGTTTTAACCGATTAGATCCACTTTTAAACCGGCTAGGGCCAGTTTTAGCCAGTTACAACTTGTTTTAATTAGTTAGAACCAGTTTTTACCGGATAGAACCAGTTTCAACCGCTTAAAACCAGTTTTAAACGGATAGAACCGGTTTTATCCGGTTATAACCGGTTTTGTCCGGAAATAACCAGTTTTATCCGGTTAAAACTTTTGTACCAGTTTTAACCGGTTAGAACGAGTTTTTTCCGATTAGAACCAGTTTTTACCGGTTAGAACGAGATTTAATCGGTTAGAACCAGTTTCATCCGAATAGAACCACTTTTATGCGGTTACAACCAATTTTGAACGGTTAGAACCACTTTTCACCGGCTAGAACCGGTTTTAACCGGTTAGATCCACTTTTAAACCGGTTGGAACCAGTTTTATCCAGTTAGAACCAGTTTTAACGGGTGAGTACCAGTCTTAACCGGTTAGAACCAGTTTTATCCGGTTAGAACCAGCTTCATCCGATTAGATCCACTTCAAAACCGGTTGGAACCAATTTTAACCAGTTAGAACCAGTTTTAACTGGTTATAACTAGTTTTATCCGGTTAGAACAAGTTATTACCTGACAGATCCGGTTTTGTCGACCCTAATCGGGTCGACAAAACCGGTTAAAACCAGTTTTTACCGTTAAAAATCCGGTTTTGAGTTATCCGGTTAGAACCACATTTAGCCGGTTAGGATTCGTTTTAACCTGATAAAACCGTTTAGAGTTAGCTCTAACCGACTAGGCTCGACAAAGACCTGTTAGAACCAGTTTTAACCGGTTAGAACCAGTTTTAACCGGTTAGAACCAGTCTTATGCGGTTAGAACCAGTTTTAACCGATTAGATCCACTATTAACCGGTTAGAACCAGTTATAACTCGTTAGAAAAAGTTTTTATAAGTTAGTACCAGTTTCAACCGGTTAGAACCAGTTTTTGCCGGTTAGAACCAGTTTTTTCCGTTTAAACCAGTTTTTACCGGTTAGAACAAAATTTAACCGGTTGGAAGCAGTTTTTACTGGTTAGAGCTAGTTTCATCCGCCTAGAACCACTTTTCACCGGCTAGAACCACTTTTAACCGGTTGGAACCAGTTTTAACCGGTTGGAACCTGTTTTAACCAAATAGAACTAGTTTTTTCCGGTCAGAACAAGTTTTAACCGTTTAGATCCACTTTTAAACCGGTTAGAACAAGTTTCAACCGGATAGAACCAGTTTTAACCGGTTATAACCAGTTTTTACAAGTTAGAACCACTTTTAAACCGGTTCGAACCAGTTTTTCCGGATGGAACCTGTTTGTGCCGGTTTGAACCAGTTTTGACCGGTTAGAACCACTTTTCACCGGTTAGACACGGTTTTGACCAGTTAGAACCAGTTCTAACCGGCTAGAACCACTTTTCACCGGTTAGAACCAGTGTTATCCGGTTAGAACCTGTTTTAACCAGGTAGAATTAGTTTTATCCAGTTAGAAAAAGTTTTAACCGGTTAGAGCCAGTTTTGACCGATTAGATCCACTTTTAAACCGGCTAGAACAAGTTTTAACCGGTTGCAACCAGTTTTAGCCGGTTAGATCCAGTATTAACCGGTTTGAACCAGTTATAAGTCGTTAGAGCCAGTTATAACTCGTTAGAACCAGTTTTGACCGGTTAGAACCAGTTTTAATCCGTTAGAACCAGTTTTTTTTACGGTTAGAACCAGTTTTTACCGGTTGGAACCAGATCTAACCGTTGGAAGTAGTTTTTACTGGTTAGAACCACTTTTACCCGGTTACAACCAGTTTTAACCGCTTAGAACCAGTTTTAACCGATTAGATCCAGTTTTAACCGGTTAGAACCAGTTTTTTTCCGATTAAAACCAGATTTTACCGGTTAGAACGAGATTTAGCCGGTTGGAAGCAGTTTTTACTGGTAATTTATCCATATTTATCCGGTCAGAACCAATTTTGACCGGTTAGAACCACTTTTCACCGGCTAGAACCAGTTTTAACCGATTAGATCCAGTTTTTACCGGTTAGAACGAGATTTAGCCGGTTGGAAGCAGTTTTACTGTTTAGAAATAGTTTCATCCGGTTAGTACCACTTTTATCCGGTCACAACCAATTTTGACCGGTTAGAACCACTTTTCACCGGCTAGAACCAGTTTTAACCGGTTGGAACCAGTTTTAACCGGTTGGAGCCTGTTTTAACCGGATAGAACTAGCTTTATCCGGTTATAAAAAGTTTTAACCGTTTAGATCCACTTTTAAACCGGTTAGAACAAGTTTCAACCGGATAGAACCAGTTTCAACTGGTTAGAACCAGTTTTTAAAGGTTAGAACCACTTTTAATCCGGTTAGAACCAGTTTTAACCGGTTAAAACCAGTTTTTTCCGGTTAGAACGAGTTTTTACCGGTGGGAACCAGATTTAACCGGTCATAACCCGTTTTTGCCGGTTAGAACCAGTTTTATCCGGTTAGAACCTGTTTGCACCGGTTAGAACCAGTTTTGACCGGTAAGAACCACTTTTCACCGGTTTGAACCAGTTTTAACCAGTTAGAACCAGTTTTAACTGGTTAGAGCCAGTTTCAACCGATTAGATCCACTTTTAAACCGGTTGGAACCAGTTAGAACCAGTTAGAACCAGTTTTAACTGGTTATAACTAGTTTTTTCCGGTTAGAACAAGTTCTAACTGATTAGATCCACTTTTAAACCAGTTTAGACCAGTTAGAACCAGTTTCAACCAGTTAGAAACAGTTTTTTCACGGTAAGAACCAGTTTTTACCGGTTGGAACCAGATCTAACCGGTTGCAAGCAGTTTGACCGGATATATCCACTTTTATTCGGTTACAACCAGTTTTAACCGGCTAGGACTAGTTTTATCCGGTTAGGACAGGTTTTAACCGATTAGATCCACTTTTGAACCGGCTAGGGCCAGTTTTAGCCAGTTAGAACTTGTTTTAATTAGTTAGAACCAGTTTTTTCCGGTTAGAACTTGTTTGTACCGGTTAGAACCAATTTTTACCGGTTAGAACGAGTTTTTTCCGGAAATAACCAGTTTTATCCGGTTAGAACTTGTTTGTACCGGTTAGAACCAGTTTCATCCGATTAGAACCACTTTTATCCGGTTACAACCAATTTTGACCGGTTAGAACCACTTTTCACCGGCAAGATCCAGTTTTAACCGATTAGATCCACTTTTAAACCGGTTGGAACCGGTCTTATCCAGTTAGAACCAGTTTTAACCGGTTGGTACCAGTCTTAACCGGTTAGAACCAGTTTTAACCGGTTAGAACCAGCTTCATCCGATTAGATCCACCTCTAAACCTGTTGGAACCAGTTTTAACCAGTTAGAACCAGTTAGAACCAGGTTCAACTGGTTATAACTAGTTTTATCCGGTTAGAACAACATTTCACCGATTAGATCCACTTTTAAACCGGCTAGAACCAGTTTAAACCAGTTAGAACCAGTTTTTTAACCGGTCATAATCAGTTCTTAACGGTTAGAACTAGTTTTATCCGTTTAGAACAAGTTTTAGCCGATTAGATCCACTTTTAAACCGGTTAGAACAAGTTTTAACCAGTTAGATCAGTTTTATCCGATTAGATCCACTTTTAAACTGGCTAGAACCAGTTTAAACCGGTTGGAACCAGTTTAAACCGGTTGGAACCAGTTATAACCGGTTAGAGCTATTTTATCCAGGTAGAACAAGTTTTAACCGATTAGATCCACATTAAAACCGGTTAGAACAAGTTTTAACCAGTTTGAACCAGTTTTAACCGATTAGATCCACTTTTAAACAAGTTAGTACCAGTTTTAACCGGTTAGGACCAGTCTTAGCCGGTTAGAACCAGTTTAAACCGATTGGATCCACTTTTAAACCGGTTGGAACCAGTTTTAACCAGTTAGAACCAGTTTTAACCGGTTAGAACTAGTTTTATCTGGTTAGAACAAGTTTAAACCGATTAGATCCACTTTTTAACCGGTTAGAAGCAGTTTAAACCAGTTAGAACCAGTTTTAACCGGTCATAACCAGTTCTAAACGGTTAGATTTTTTAAACAGGCTAGAACCAGTTTTAACCGGTTGGAACCAGTTTAACCGGAAACAACCGGTCTTAACCGGTTAGAACCAGTTTTAACCGGCTAGATCCACTTTTAAACCGGTTAGAACTTGTGTTAACTGGTTTGAACCAGATTTAACCGGTTAGAACCAGTTTTTACCGGTTAGATCCACTTTTAAACCGGTTAGAACTAGTTTTATCCGGTTAGAACAAGTTTTTACCTGACAGAACCGTTTAGAATTAGCTATTACCGATTAGGGTCGACAAAACCGGTTAGAACCAGTTTTTACCGTTAAAAATCCGGTTTTTAGTTATCCGGTTAGAACCACATTTAGCCGGTTAGGACTCGTTTTAACCTGATGAAACCGTTTAGAATTGGCTCTAACCGACTATGCTCGACAAAGACCTGTTAGAACCAGTTGTAACCAGTTGGAACATGTTTTAACCGGTTAGAACCAGTTTTAACCTTTTGGAACCAGTTTTAGCCGGTTAAAACCAGTTTTTTCGGTTAGAACCAGTTTTAACCGGTTGGAACCAGTTTTAGCCATTAAAACCAGTTTTTTCAGTTCCGGTTTGAACGAATTTTATCCGGTTAGATTTAGTAACAACCTATAGTTTTCACCGTTAGAACTGGTTAGAACTGGTTAGAATGCAGTTCTTTCCGGTTGGAATTGTTTTTTAGCTGAGAAGAAACGTTGTTAAACTCTTCGGACTGTGTTTATTCTTTTGCCGAAATATACTTCTCGCCGTCTGATCCTGCCATCGACCGTCAAGGGGGCTGTCGCTGTTGAAACTGTTGCGAAGACCCGTGCCAAAAAGCCAGGCCTTGCTACGCGGACATTTAGCAAGAGGGGAAGCTTTGAATTCGGCCTCCCGGGTGGTACCATTGAATTGAAGGAGGTATTGGGGTCTTCGCTGGGGCTTTTTGCCGTATCCTGCTGCTGCCTGGCAAGCGCTCAAAGTCGAACGAAAAGGAGGTTCGCCATAACAATATTCTATTGTATTCTATTTACGGATTTATAAAGCGCCTCTCACAGTACAACCTATTGTACTGTGAGAGGCGCTTTGAGTGCCAAGTGAGTGAAAAAGAGTCCATGCGGATGGACTCTTTTTCACTCACATTCTGAATATTTTAGAAGTGCCAGTAACTCAATATCGACAATCTGGTTCCTTTTCACATAAAGGTCCACAAATAAGGATTGATCTGTACCTAAGATATTTCAGGTCTACGTGATCAGTGTTGGTTTGATTTTCTATGCAGAATGTGCTTTTTGTCTATGCAGTTAAAGCACCATTGCATTAAAGCTTAAAAGATCCCATGTTTGTATTTGGGTCAGATTAGTATGTTAGGTCCACTTCAGAACCTTGCAAACACTTATCAGGTCCATGTACAATATATATAGTACATATGGAAGTCTTGGGATTCCAAAATGTTAGCAACACATTGGCTTGCAGGAGTTTAGAACATGCTACCCTTCGGTTACAAGGCACACAACATACAGGTCCACTGCCGCGTCCCATTAAATAACGCTCATTATAATATACAATATATTATTTTTATAATCAGGCATATTATTTTTTTAGTGCCCTGAGGTACTTCTTTCCTTAGATACTTAGAGATCATAATTAAAATAGTTGGCAGGCCTGCGCTGACATCTTCAAAGGTCAAAGAAAACGTGCCATTAAAAGCAACCAAATTATTATTATAATTACTATTATTATTGTTATTATTATTATTTATTATTATTATCATCATCATCATCATCATCATCATTACTATTATTATTATTAATAGTAATCGAAATTATAAGTGGGATATCAATAAGTTTAATAACTGCGCTATAAAATACATAACATGGAAACAGACTTAGTGTTGAAACGCGCCCAATCGCGTAGGCGCTTTCTAAGTAGGCCTACATTTGTAAATATATAATATTGGTTGGCATTATGCGTTGTGCATTATAGAACTTTAAAATATTTATAATTTATTTTTGAATCGTTGTAAAATTATTTTGAGGCAATATATATCGTAGAATGTAAGCGCCATTTAATATTTTCAGTGCTAGGGATCACCAGGTACAGTTTGGTGACGTTTAAAGCAACTTAGTGAATGGGTACACGTACCACCACTATTTCAGCAGACGACATCTTGACTATCTTGAGAAGATTATCAAAGACAGCATTCTTCAGACATTTACTAATACACATGAAGTTTATAGATTATTTTATAGATTATTTTATACATTGCTGCATCTTTTGGAAATCTAAATTGTGAAATCTTCTGTAAATTATGTAAGTTAACGGTTTCCTACTCGCTTCCATGTTTACTAAGGTCATCTCCATTCGAGTTGCGGCACCACACATCCCAAGGTAGGTGACGTGATCATTCAGCTACACAGCGGAGATAGAAAGTGTCACGTCTCAGTCTACGACTGTACCATCTTTGTTCAAACTACCCCTTTAACAATCCCTATAACTTGACACAGCGTTCGGCAATAAGTTGGTGCCCTGCATTTGGCTTTCGAGTGCCACATTAGAAGTTTGGAGATTGCGTCGATTACGATGTTGATTAACAACGTGGGGTGTTTGTCCGCCCAGTGAATGAAATATTTTGAATCCGCTTCTTTATTTATATGACTTCATGTCACCTAGCGAATGATTAAAATCAAATCGCGGTCATTGCAATCGTGAAGTTAATTCCCTTATTTTATATGCACTTGTATATTACTTATTGCTTCGTGTGTTGTATTATAATGTTATAATTTCAGTTGATTCAATATTTACTTTTTTGTATTGTTATGCAAAAATATAAAGCACTGTTCTCGGTGATACAGTTAGAGGTTCTTTTAAACACCCGTTTAAAGATTGTAGGTGCTCAATAAATATTTTTCGCCGTTGGTTAAAGTTAAGATCATACTTTTAGGGATCATTTCTATAGTATGTGTCGCCAGGACGTCAGGTAAAACTGATTACTGGACCGCAAACCAGGATGATGAGACGTAGCGTTTCTTCCTGAGCGTGAGAACGACTGTGCGGTGGAATGTTTTCGGTCCACAAGGCAGAGCTCGGCGATGATCGTTCCCTTGGACCTCTTTCGAGGACCAAGTGGAGGGAGGAAACGCAGTCTGACTGGTTTCCATTTTTTCAAAAAAGCAAAATTAAGACTAGTTATGGGGTAAATCGGTAGTTGTGGTGATTTCGTTTGTTTGCCCATCGTGCTGATGGGGTTGTTGGCTTCTACTTTATTTAGCATTCAATATGGGGTTCAAGAATGCTTTAAGGTCCACAGCATTTTGTATTTGGGCGATGATTAGAATTCTTTCGAATATTAACTGAAGATAGACCTCAACAATGCAAACAGACTTTTGTGTTAGATACAGAAATGTATGACACATGTAGCACATACATACACGCGCACTCATCGTGCAATTGGCGATAGGCCTAATGTGTGAAATATATTATTACTGCTAGTGGCGTAGGTGCGAAGGAGTTATAAATTGAATAGAATTAAAGTGCTTTATATTCTGAATTATTTGGAACCTAATTTTCACAGGGATGAATCGTTTTGCGCTGGCATTTTAGTTTGAAGTGCGTTCCATTGGAAATCTCTGAATTTACTGCGTTTCGCGGCTTTCGCTTGCAGTAATTTACAAAACGATCACACCTGTTGACAAACTGCCGACAACGCATGGGTCGACTTCAAACGGCTTGAAGTGCTTTCTTTATTCTGTCCGTTGGTCTTGACCTCTGACGAATACCTGAACTTTTAAGTACCTCTACGCTTTTAAACCTATCTCATAATTGACCTATCTCATATAATATATATACATATATATTATATATACATGTATATAATTTATAGAGCACCCCTTAAGGATAACTCTTCAGAGGCGTTCCCGACACAGGATCGGTCAGATAGTAGTTTGTTGAAGAGCTAGACAGGTCCTGCGGGAGAGAACGCACAATTGAAAAAGCTTCATTCGGTCTGCATGGTGGTAGTGCGGGCATGTGGAACCAGAAGGTCGCCTATGGAGCCTGAGTGAAGAGTTCGGCTACCAGAGCAAGCCGAAAGTTAGGGTGTAGAGATCCCGAAGATAAACAGTTGCACCGCCCAAGACAATAGAAGAGATTCTATGACAGCTGAGCCCAGTGCGCTGCTGGACTAGGAGCCAGTGGGAGACATCACGCGTGTAGCCTACACAGAGATGGGGCCAAATCTAGGGACAACGCAGAACGCGGCATTACAATCGTGGAGTAACAAATCGTTACTGTGTAACACCCTACGAGGGTTGCAATCGGACCTGAGGGAGAGAGGAAACTAGTCTATTAGTTGAAGGCATGAAGCAAGGTGGTAGCGGCGAGAGAGAGGGGGGAGACAACCCGTAACTGGCGTAGGAGATAATTACAGGCTAACTATATCATAATCATTTTGGACTAATCCGTTCTATCTTTCATTGGTGTATCGATATTTGATATTTGTTTATTTAGGATTATGAGGAGTAGATGCTGAACATGCCTTAATCCTTCTGTTTGAATCATACGAATGCATGCTTGTTTCACACACGTAGTGGGCCTATCGAAGACTATAGTGCAGGTTAATTACTGTTCGTGAAAGGTCGACCTAGAGGTCTATTGCAATTAATCGATGGAGCTGATAGCTGACCAGGTAGATCTATATAGGGCCCACGTGTAGTTGGCAGTAAAGCTATCGCTTGGATTATCGAGAAGGTCAAACCAATGATTGACGTGTATTGCCTATAGGCTTATTTGATACGGTAAGTAATGAGGTCCCTTCGCGATCTGTCCCTAACTGTATCTGGCTGTCTCTCTGTGTTTCGTTGTGCATGTCTTTCTGTCTCGCTATCTGTATCATTCTGTTTATCATTCGAATAGGTCTGTTAACACTACATGCTGCTGTGTGTCTCTCGAAATGCCTAAAGAAGCCCATCTTCGTCGCTATGTTATTTCTTGGCGTCTATCATGCAAATTAATACCTGTTATTTGATGGAGGGCATACATTTGGCATTCAGTATATTTGGACTATCGCCATAGACTGCGATCCTGCCATTAGGCCTACGGTGTTGCAGATCCGCATGGCAAAATGCACACTGTAACGATTCTGAGCTTCATGGAAGCCTACATGTAGGTCCGTCTGGCAAATGTACTCTGGAACCATTAGTTTTGTGCCGCCAGATGAGTGTTTACTCGAGCAGAGAGGAGAGGCGATCGCACCTAGGCTGACATAGACGATCGGAGTGTGGCGTATCTTGTGGCGAACAAATCGACGTAAGCATCGACAGAAATTGATTGATGAGAAATAAGGTAAGGTATTTTACGATAGGTCATTTTCGGTTCGGTTGTTTCCGCCTCCGATTGACCATCGGGTCATCTGGTTGTATGGACTTGTATCTGCATGTCATTTATTATGTTATTTATTCTTGCCTCAGAAACTCATTCTTACCTTACGAGAAATTCTTGCAACTATAGAAAGGTACTTGCCAGAACTAACACTCTTTCTGTTCTCAATTAAATCTAGTGACGCTGGGATTTGAAGTGAAATTCCAAAAGAAATTAGACATTCATCCTCTCTTCCGTCTTTTAAGAATAAGCTACGCACCTATTTGGTATAAAAATAATTGACCTCATGGTGAATTGCATATTTTAATGTGATAACCTTTGTTTGTTTTAGTTATGACTCATGTGCATATATTAACTTATATTTAATTGCTGCATTACATTCGGCCGGCCGTGTTTGTCTTAAATTGTACGTAGGTGTCCTTACTAGCGGGATCGTTTTGATCCCTTCAGGGCCTTTCCTTGTGGCCGATAGCGGCAACAAGGAAAGGCCCATTATCATTACGGTTGATAGCAACCGTAATGATTGTAAATTGAGTGTATTTTGTGTGAGTTTTATTGTGACTGGTTACAAAAATAAACGATTTTATTTTATTTGAAGGAGTCGGTGGGTCAGTGGCTAATGGCTAACACAACAGATGGCGTCGTCCATGATTTTCGATACATGGCTTACATTCAAACGGTCTAAACAAGTAGTCTATATCGCGTGCTTGCTCACCCGTGTGCTTGTATCACAGTAAACCGGCCATAAAGTCAGACATAGCACTAGCCAGTCGGTTATCAGTCAGTGATCCAGCCAGTCGGTAGGTCAGTCAATTGATCGGGCGGGCAGTCGATCAATCGAGCAGATGGTCTGTCAATCAATGAGGTGGTTGGTGGGTCAATCGATCAACCAATCAATCAATTAATAGGACAGACGGTCAGTCGGTCAATCGGTTCATCGAGGAACGCTCGACCTATGTGGGTTATAAATTGTAATGTAACGAGCAATGGCCACATTTGCAGGTAATCATGGTCAATTTTTATTTAAAACTGGTATTGCACATCAATAATTCATCCTTTGCCAGGTGAATGTATTCTGTGGTGTATAAAGGTTAAGAAGTCAGTCGCAAGGATGATGAACAGAGGCAGCATTTAAGACTTATTTCTCCGGTGGGTTTTTGGCCAAAGGCATGCAGTGAGCAAACTGAGCAGGTATAGAACACGGACATCGGCGTCTAAGATGTATACACGGATGGGTATTTTGAGAAGAGCGAGTCTACCAAGGGCTTGCAGGATATACTTAATCTTTGGACGATCAAATGAATAAACGAATGAAAACATGAGAATTCGCAACGGGAACATTTGTTTTCCCAGGATTTTGCACAATGTTTAAAAAATTAAATCCTCCATTGAGTTTCCACTTTTTTGCCAGCTAGCTCACATCAGTTTCTTGTGCTTACGATGTTTGTTCTTATTCAGGTGCTCAGCGTCCTCCATCGGATGTTTGTGATTCCTGCTTAAATTTCGACCAACTAACCTGATGCGTTCATCCACTGACGTCTTGTGCATTGTGGAAAAGACCACGGAATTCAATGGATTTAGTTGGATATTCCATTTCGAAACAGTCCATTGTGAGATGGAATAACGAAAACTGGAATGGCGAAAGCTGGTTTTAGGCCAAAAACGAAAGCTAAGTCGAGTTTGAGGAATGCTAGACACGACGTCGAGTGGAATTACTGCACTTGAAGTTGTTAGAACGACGAGAGAGGGGTCTACATAACCACAATGAGCTGTATAATATAGACCTAAGCACATATAAAATTACATTGCTGTGTTTTTTGTGGTTAGCCTATCTGCCGAGTGCCAAGAACGAATCTGCTTGACATGTGAGCTTTGGAGTAAGCTCATAGACTGTCCCTGTGTTTGTCATGTCAAATTCTGAACATTCACTGGATTCGGCTAACATCGACTCCAATCACCATGGTGATAGCCAAAACAACGCTGCCAGTGGCTGTTCAAGTCACCATGGTGATTACCATCGAAACCGTCTGCTGCGCTTTGTGTGCGGTGATGACGCTGAAAATCCGACTTGGACGACTGACTCCACCTTCTTGTCGAAGATGCGGGAAGAGGAGACGGAGAGGTCGGAGGAGAGGGAAGATATCCGTGTCGCTGTCAAGGTAAAGAGTATGTGGTCAGGTGACTATACATAATACATCCACGAGCACCTGTCAAGGTGAGTTCGATTGATAGAGGTAAACAATTGAGCGCATACCGCGGCTGAATGTTTGCTAAGGAAGATATTGGACGCTGAGTACTTACTGGTGTACCAATATGTTGGAATTTTAATGCGTCAATACCATGGAATGCGAAATGAACCAAATTGCTGTAATTTTGACTGATGAGCTATAGGCTGGTAACTACGCCCCCGTGGATTACGCGAAATGTTTTCATAAATTATGCAAAAAATCGCATAATCGCATTAACCACGGGTCCAAGTCATCAACAATTACGTCGTCTGGTCGGTGAACTATTAACTATAGCCCCTATAGACTAATAATAACCCGGACAAGCCAATTATAGTTGACACTGACCGAAATTTCCGAACTATATGCAATAATTTGCGAAACCTTCCATTAAAAATTGATGCAAAAACCGCCAATTTATGCGAAAACATATGCGAAATCGCATAATCGCATAAACCACGGGGCCCTGCTGATAACACATTTTCAACAATTTTAACCATTTAACGACAAGCGTGTAGGCCTACTAAGGTGTAGGAGTATGGGAAAACTTAAGCAGCTCGTTGTTAAGCATTAGCCTATAAGTAATTATTCTCAATGGGCGATCATTTTAATTGTAAGAGATTGAACGTAACCGTTCTATTCAATCGTGACCTTATTTGCTTTGTCATTTCGGAACAGGGCTGCAAACACGTTGTTTTTTGGTTATTTGGCTCTTTTACAAAAAGTCAAATGATACGAAAAATGGCACTATTTCTATTCAATTTACTTACATTGCTACTATATTACTAATTGTTGGTTATTCAGTCCGATATCAAGCTAAAATAATTATAAAAATTAGTTGGAGCTCTTTTTCATGCTGAGTTTGATGCTTTTATAACAAAACTGTTTGTGACAAAATCCAAAGGAAAAGTAAAAGCCAAAAACCAAATAAAACCCAAAAGAAACGACTTTGATTCTGTTAAAAATCTTGGTTTTTTTGCACCCCTGATTCGGAAGCAGTGCGGTTGAGTTACTTGGATATGGGCCACATATATAATCACTTATAATTTCGATTAACACAATTTACCAGCATGTGATTAGGACCCTATATATATATATATATATCTGCCTCCCTGTTTTGCTTTGTGCGAAAGTCCATCAGACGAATGAAATGGCCTCTGTGAATGATTTAGAGCTGTTTGAGCGCACTAGCATCATAGTGCGGAGATGCAATCAATTGGTATAAGTTACAACAATGAAGAATATACTTACTTACTTACTTTGAATCTGGATATTAGGATTACGATGAATGCTGCATCATTTGAATATATATATATATATATATATATATATTGTTATGTGTACCATTTGTTATCTGGGGTTACATGCGTATTTAAAACGTTTGGAACGGGGCATTAATTCTGTTGGAAAAGGAGTGGTCAGACAATGCCGTATTTAAGATTCGTTTGTACAGTAATCGGGGAGATTGGCGTTTGTTACCGACCTCGTTGGTCGTTTTAGTTAAGCCGTCAATTCTCCAGTTGTATTTCCTCTGGCAGTCGTTGGGCAGAGTTGACTGTACATTTTCCGTTTACGTTGCTGTGGGCGTCTACCAGCTGTTTCCGTGTTTTGTTTTCGAATGCAACTGCGGTGGTGCGGACCTTTTTACCGTGAGTTCATATGTTAGCGTTATTTTCTGGTAAATAAAGAGTATTTTATCATACCCTAGTTTTATTAATAACTCGGGACCTTAACAATATATATATACAATGAATGTATGGTGTTATTTCATCACGAATATCTGGTGTTATTTCGTGTGCTCAGTGTGAAATCTCAACGGTGTACAGTCGATTCGGGATCAAGGCGCTCACTGAAATCATCGATAGGACGAACGTAAGAACTGCTTTTTAAAACCTAATGAAACCTTTTTAGCACAGATTATATAACAGTTGTTCACATTTAGAAACAAAAGAGTGTTTAGCCCGAGGAGAAGAGAGACTAAGGGTACTTTTAAAGCGAATGACGCCGAAGAATGTTCAACACGGGGAGAAGATTACAGTACGATACAGCTGATAGGCATATTTGATATCGCACTTCTTACAGTTTAGTTCAGAAGTGCACACAAGCGTCGACGGCGCAATTGCGGTTGTACTGCAGAGCAATTGTGAGCGAAGGACTTGCTCAATTAAGGTCCCTACACACTGACGCCTCGGACGAGGGTTGAACCTATACACTCAGCACACACTGAGCGTTACAGGCCGACCGCTCTCACCGATCAGCCACCAGTGTAGTATTTTAAAATGTTCCACCCCTTAGTCATGCAGCCAGTATAACTTCAAATCCTCTGCTGCCGTCGTCATGGTGGTCACCTTGGCAAAAGGGTTGAACCTATACACTCGGCACACACTGAGCGTTACAGGCCGACCGCTCTCACCGATCAGCCACCAGTGTAGTATTTTAAAATGTTCCACCCCTTAGTCATGCAGCCAGTATAACTTCAAATCCTCTGCTGCCGTCGTCATGGTGGTCACCTTGGCAACGCTTCGCTGCGCTCGTGTAGAGTGATGTAATGCCAATACAGACGAGCGCTACATCCTGAAAGAGGCGCGTTACAATACCTGAGAGAGGAAACACAGTTTTAAGGACAAAGTTGCGACGCTATAGGCCTACGGAATCCTGGTACAGTGTCGACATCGTATCTCATATAATGAATTCTGCGATTAAGTGTCCCGAAACATATATATATATATATATGTATGTATATATATATTGATAAGATAATTGTGCATACAAACACACACATATACACACGCATATATATATAATTTTATTATATATATATATATATACACACACACACTAATACAATTATAATTATAATTTATTGTTTCTGTAGAAAGAGATGATAAACGAAAGTATAAAACGCCTGGAAGAGTTGAACTCAGAACTCGGAGAAGCTTACAATAGACAAGTGAACAATCTGAAGACCCACTATGAAGGTCAATATGATGGTCACAATGAAGGTCAATGCGAAGGTCTTTATGAGAGTCAATGTGAAGGTCATGGTGAAGGTCACTTTACAGCTCCGCCCACTTCTGTCGTTTGCGAGTTTGTTGTTGTGAGCAGTGGAGAGGGTGAGACCCAGAGAGTTGATTCGCAGCATAGCTAGGAATTCCTGAAGTTTCTTCAGTTGAATTCTATCTTGATCTAACTGACCCAGTAACTGTAGCTACGCTGGTAAGAGCGTAGACTGCGTGCCATGCGCCTCAGCGAAAGAGAGCAGGTGGACCGCGGTTCGTTTCCCGATGATGGCTTATTTCAGAGATTTAAATCTCTTGTTACTACGGTCCTTGCACGGAGATCGTAGAATGCGTGGTGTCCATTCAAACGGAGGGGCGGTGGTGAAAGATTTCACTCACCCTATCAGACTCTCATTGAAAAATGGCCAATACGAGTCCTATAGAAAAACGTTTAGGCCTACATCAACATTTGACTAGTGGGTGCAGCAAGACCTGTGGGAAGCAGTTACTCGCTGGATACACAACACGAAAGAGGACTGGTACTGGGAGTAGTCGGTTGACTTGGCAATGAGCTGTGTAGGATAATTGAGATAATTTATTAGTAGACCTATACCCATGGCCACCAAATGGCTGGTATCAGCAAATGATGATGACGATGACGACCACGATTATGATCATGATTATGACGACGATGACGACGACGACAACGATGATGACGATGACAACGATGATGACGATAATGATGATGATGACGATGATTGTTGTGATATCTCTTCTCAACCTGTTCATCAGCACCCGATATCCAAATCAGTTGTATTAAGCTCACTGACCGTACACTGTCGGTGGAAGACTAGACAGCGAGGGAGAGGACCGATCACCCGCTCTCATCATGAGTCACATCATGAGTCTCATCATCATCATGAGTCTCATCATGAGTCTCATCATGAGTCTCATCATCATCATGAGTCTCATCATGAGTCTCATCATCATCATGAGTCTCATCATGAGTCTCATGCCCCGAGGCGGGAAACCGAGATCGCTAACATTCGATTCCTACGACTGTCTTTCGGGGCGCCATTGTTTATGGACTGCTCTTGTTCTGCTTAGTGAGCGTCACCTAGCGATCGACTGGGATCGTGATCATTGATCACAGTTCCTTTTTTAAATGTGTGGCTATTGTTTCATTTAATCTTCATAATGTTTGTTTGGTAATCAGAGCAATGAACAACGCTGTGCAAAATAATATACACAGATATATTTGCAGATTACACTACAGACCCAAAAAGGGGATCCCGCAGGTCAGGGATATATATATATATACATATATATGTGTATATATATACATATATATATATGTAAACATAAATTCCAAATCCTCTGTCCGACGTGAGGACTTGGTTTTCGAGTGGCGCTTTAGAAGTTTATCACTACCATTACCGATGGACCACCGTGTCGCACAAAATGGCCGACGTATCCATGAAAAACTGAATACCCATTAGAAAACCTACTTAATTATCTTCATCTCGCATGCTCTAGTATTCCTTTTTGTACAGTCGTACAAACAATGTTTACCCCACTGGGAAATAACGAAGTCTTGGACTGTTTGCCCAGCCTATGGTTTGGCGCATTGATTGGTTATCAACTGTGGCTGCTAGAAGGTCCATTCATGATGTCAAACCTTCTTACGCTGTGGATTCTCTTCTCAATTGACGTGTTTAAACTTGACGAGATGACTGAGCTCTCTTGTCGATAATATTACGCGGCGGAGTTGTTGACAATGCGTGTATCAATTCAAAATTCACTATTAAGCTGAAAAGCACGTGCGGTGACATGCGTTCCGAGGCCTAGACAGACAGACAGACATACATACAGACACAAACAGATAGAAGCACACAGCCGGACGTGTAGATACATAATGAGAGTACTGACAGACAGACGGACAGACACACAGGAAGACACACAGGAAGACACACAGGAAGACACACAGGAAGACACACAGGAAGACACACAGGAAGACACACAGGAAGACACACAGGAAGACACACAGACGTAACGATGACAGACAGACAATGTATAGGCTCTTGCACAGTCGTACAATTCGAATTTTTCGAGTCACAGAGACGTGCATAGGCCTAATGCATATTCGGTGAATATTTCTTTGCTGGATTTCAACCTGTTTGTTGATGGAATAGCTGCAAACCTCCGTTTTTATTGCCATCGACTCGTTATAGGCCTATCGATTCATCCCTATACAATTGCATGCATTGCTTCTAATTTAAGGTTTTAAAGACGTTTTGTTTTGATGCCGAGACAATGAATTATATGATGTTGTATTATAAATAATTACATGTAGGGCCTATATATAATTATTAATATATAGGCTTACGGCTTTACGTATACGCCTATGCATGTTTATATAGGCCTTTATAAGCCTAAGTTTAAACATTAGGCTATGTATGGGCATTATCCGTGTCGAAAGAGTCGCACCTTGTGAGATAGAACAGCACAACATATGACAGAATTTTAATCTCCAACGCCATTGACCACTCACTCACTGTCTCTCTGTGCACATGTGTGTTTTCTTGTTCGTCTGATTTTCATTCTTCTGTCGACCTGTTTGCTCGTCTATCTATAGGCCTATGTTAAATGAAGATAAGTTTTTGTTAACTTTTCTCACTTCCACTGCAACCTCTTCTCTTTCTAGGCCTATCTGTCTCAAGCGCCCGTGCGCGCGTGTGTGATTGACGTACGGCTATCTACAAGGCTATGATCTTAAGACTATTTGAAACGAATAGGATCCACAGGCCAAAACCAGGATACTTGAGGCCTAGATGCTTTTATGCCTGAATAATATGCACGTATGCATAAGTGCTTTGCAATGGACTGAATTATGTTAGGCGTCTACTCCTATGAACCAGCACGCAGCGCAGAATTTGAGTCCTCATGATTTTAGTTCGATCTCCATAGTGACGGGAGTTTATTACTCGTTAGTCTTTCGTTTTTATGACTGGTTTGTTTTCATTTATCTACTTTCGTTGAGAATCGGATCTAGGACTATTTATTGACGAAATAATTTGACTTCTAGACATTTCACGAACCGGAAATTTTACTTTGCATAGGTCTAATTGACTTAAATAGGGCCTACAGGTCCATATGCATGCATATTTGACTGGCAATAAATGGCTACGCCAGTGGGCTGCAGAACTAATTAAGTGACGAAGATGACGACAATGATGATGCAAACGTTCGATTATATCCATTATCGACCGTATAAAATTGTGTGACCTCAACCTTGCTCATTTTTCGATGAGAGCTTGATGGGGTCACCGCCGCTCGCCTGTTTGAATGAATGCTAAGCTATTTAGAAATACTAATAATCTATACACCAGGATTATATTAGTAGTATTATAATTGTTATGATGTATCTTAAAACGCATGTCAAGTTTTCAAATGCCAATAGGCTCTACATGCGCTGGAGTAAAACGCACATTGGGAGCGTTTCTGAACTGCTTCCGTTGGAGCGTTGTGGCTGAGATGCCTATTCAACAGGTTTTTATACTATTACTGTGCGTGAGGTTTTATTTCTTGCGTTAGGGTGTCAGAAACTGTGTCCATATCTTTAGCTTTGAGCCATTGGCTGTGTTTTTTCAGTGCGCTATGTAAATCCAATGTTACATTTCCACTAGGTCCGTTTGTCAGCAAGAAGCAGGGTGATACTGATCGGCTGATGAGTAGACCCTAGGCTATTTCTGGGAGTCTGAACAATTACGCACTATATCGAAACCCTTGTAGCAGAAGCTGGGTACCCCATCTGCAAATCATACACTGCATTACACTTGTGGTCACAGTCTCCATCCATGATCTGCTGCACCTGCCGACTAGCACGGTTCAGCATTTTTGTGTGAGCGCTTGAAGACAGTTGTGTACTTGTGTTCAATCTTGATATCATTTTTCTTTGATCGGTAACACTTTTGTTTGCATTTTCTTGAATTTGTGCTATGTAAATCTGAATTTGGAATTAACATTACTGTTTGCGTTTTTCATGATTTTAGAGAAGATATCACTATACAAACAAAACTTGATGCAGAGTAAACAAGAAATGGATGCTATGCAACAAAGATATGAAAAGAATTTATCAGAAGGTTGTTAAACAATTTAGCATTTAAAAAAATAAAATCTTATAATCAAGGATGCTGGCAGAATTTAAAAAGTTTTCTCTTTATCGGTGTAGTTTAAAAAAAAATAATCAAGGAGAATCGTATTTTTGACAGTGCAGGACCATCTGTCAAGCTATCATCTAATTTTGAAGTAGGGCCCTATTGCAAATAAATTAAAATAGTACATTCTCATCTATAGATGAGAGATTCACTGTCAATTCAATTTCTGTCCTTTCTTATGCAATGTAGCTTCATTTTTTATGTGGTTAAAGTTTGAATACCACAGTATAAACAGGGAAATTCTATAAAGAAATTGATGTGTCTATTAATTTAAAACTATTTCTATGGTGTTATGGGTAATTCAGATATTCAGATAACCAAAGGCAAGCTAACCCATGAACTGTTTTCAATCAATGCACATTGGATATCATATAATGCTTAACTGTTTGCTCTCAAGCCTTGAAGTTGAATGATTAAATTAATTGCTAACTGAATTACTTAATAATCGAATCTCCTAATGTAAATTCTAATGTTCTACTTTTTATTATGCTTTTAAAGTTTTAACATTGTATATAATTATTTTGTTTGATGACAGTTCTTAACTCATTGTTACTTGAGGTGATGCACACGATAATAACCAAACAGCAAAGGACTCAGAGCTAGATGAAGCGAAGAAGCTGCTGGAAAAGGCGCGAGATGAAGAGCGCCAGGCGAAGCTGAATCTGGAAAGGGTTCTCCAGGACAACTACTTGCGAGAGGAGGAGATTCTGAGGTTGAATCGACTGCTGGTTCAGCAGAAGGAAAAGGATGAATTGGAAATCTGGACAACTAAGGAACGGTTTGACGAATGCCTCGTCCAAACGCTTGAGGAACGTGGTGCAGAGATTGCAGAGGTAGATCTTATTATTATCTATTCATTAGGGCATAACCGGAAATCGCCTCGGACATTCGCCTCGGCCGAATATTGAACTATTTGGAAGTATTCGCCTCGGCAAATATTACCCCTGCAAATAGCTAAAAATAGCTTTTTTGATAAAATAATTTTTTTGATAAAATAATTTTTTGATAAAATAATTTTTTTTCATCAAATAAATTTAGGACTAACGAACTTACGTATAAGTTATTGATTAATTCAACAAGAACTTAACATTCCATTGAATTTTCTTTGAAATAATTAGGTTAATTTATATAATTTGATTTCTTTTGGTTGCATTCTCAAATCAGTAATTTTCCTGCTTGAATTGGCTCCACCCACTTTCCGGTAAACATTAGACAGTAAATAAGACACTGATAACTTCATATTTCAAATTTTATAACAAGGTTTTACATTTTTTTCACAAATACAGTTATTAAGTAATAAATGTATTGTTATAGCCTAGAGTGCGATGATACGCTATAGGAAGGATATTGTTACTGACGCTGCATTGACTATAGATAGTTCTCCATAGTTGTGCACCTGGCAGGTTAACTATGCTTTGCCTACGGATGGTACTCGCTTCTCGAGTCGCTGGCCAGATTTGCCGCTACTATTCGGTTCGTACCCGAATCCGGCAAATAGTGCATCCAAATACTCGGATTCGGTACTTGGTGGAAATTGTCTACTCGGTTATGCCCTACTATTCATTATGTAATGAATAATAAACAGTAACTAATAATAATATTGACATGTGAGCTGTTTTCTAGCAATAATATATCAATAAGTATTTCAATCAATAATATTATATGAATATATATGTTCACATATGCTGCTTATTGTTCCGCATTATCTCATTAGTTACTGGTGCTTTATTATTTCTTATTGGCTGGTAATATTTAATTATTTATTGTCTATTATTTTCCTTACGTTTTTTGGATATGTTTGTTATAAATTAGTATTCAATTTCTATTGTTATTTATTAAATTTCATTATTATTATACATTCTTAATATTGTTCTTATGATATTGTTGTTTACTACTGAGCCTGCTGTAAGTCAAAAGATGTTACTGGTCATAACAATAGCCATAACCATCAACATAACCTTAACCACCACCATAGCCATAGCCATGACCATCACTGCTACCATAACCATCACCATAGCCATAACCATTGCCATAACCATCACTATAACCTCAACCATTGCCATAACCATCACCATAACCTTAACCATCACCATTGCCATAACCATTGCCATAACCATAGCCATAACTATTGCCGTAACCATCATCATAACCTTAACCATCACCATAACCTTCACCATAGCCTTTGCCATAACCATAGCCATCATCATTACCATAACCATCACCATAACCATTACCATAGCCATAACTAAAAGCGGTTAGATCCGTTTGTAGTATAAGAAGAAGGTTGAGGAACTGGAGCTGAGGATAACAGAGCACCAGGGACATGCGAACGGCACAATGTCTCTGGAAAGCATTTTCCAGGATGATCTGGAAGCCCTGCAGCTGGAAAGGTTAGTGAACATACACGACAATGAAAACATTAAAGCCTACTTAGCAGTTGAGGAGAAGTTTTCATGATCCAGGTGACAATGTCACTCCTGGTGTCATGTTTGTTTCCCACAAGATACTCACAACATGACATCATGGTCTGTAACATTAAAGTGCTAGATTTGTAGTGCAATCCATTGGCTCTGATGCAATTACCTCTTTATGGCTAATTAGGGCTAGCTTCTTTTAGGCCTAGTGAGCATAATTCACAGGGCTCAATTAATTGTAGCTTTTGTGCGAAATCATTGTTTAGAATGTTACTCGTAATTTGTTGGAGAAGTACTGTACAGTCTGAATCCAGTTGGTCGGGAACCAGTGTTATTTCAACTAGATTAGAATGTCAGAGTGTGAACTACACTCTTTTGAAGTTTTTGAAGTTCTGCTGTGTTAAATGCACTCAAGCAATATTACTTTGAACAGATAAATCAGTTGTAGGCTACTTGTCTTGAACTTCGACCTTCTGAACTTAACAAGACTTGTCTATACTCTGACTAGGTTGATATGAAAGCCATTAAAAGATCCAGTTAGATTAGGCATGTGTGTAGGGCCCTAGTAAAACACTTTGAACCAGTTCTATATGGCTTAGAAACAGTAATCAGTGCAGCACTTATGTTGTGTATACACGTGTGATTTATGTTGCACTGTTGAAAATGTGTAGCCTCTACTTGTCGAATTGTTTGACGGAATTATATGAGGCTACAGTTTGTTAATACTTCATATAATCACTGCCTGTGTATGGAGGCTCCACCATGTCTGTACACCTCAGCCAGTGAAAATTCTCTGGATTAGGGTTGTCAAACAGCTGTAGGCATACCATCAGGTGTTGCTAAGTAGTACTCGAGAAAATGAAAGCAAATTTAAATTTTCAGAGTTTATGCCCTTCTTGTATACAATGTCATTATCTGAAGCCATGTTCCAGTTGTTGTTGAATGCTCCAAAATGTGTCGTTGGTCAGACCCTGCAACAGAACTTGCAGTGTTCGCCCTAACCAATGAGTTATGTATAAGACACTGGCATGCAGATCTTCATTCCATGATGGCTACATTGTTTGAATTAGATGCTTAACGAAATGGCGCCTTGCAGTTAAATTCTACTCCTGCAGAATGAACTTAGCTCATTCATATTACAATTGCATTCATACTGCAGTTTGTCAGTTTGAAATAAAGTGAAGTTTTTGATTGATTGCAACGGTACTTTGCGCTTGCCCATTGTTTTGGGTCTGACCTTAACTGATTTATTATCGTTATTGTCGTATTGAGATGATTATTAAAATTGTTCACAGGAATGCGTTAAGGCAGGCCAACGAGAAATACGTCCGACTGATATCCGATTATGTGAGACTGAGTGTCTCTCTGGAGCAGAGAATCAATTCTCAGCTCTCTTCTTCCAGTTCCTCATGGACAAGCAGTGGAATCCACCTGTCTCCAGTCTCTGGCCAGACCAACAAGCGACAACTGTCGGATGCCTCTGGTAACTGATCTCTCTGCATTTTATTCAGCTTTTAATCTTTCTTTTGTCTCTTGTGTTCATGCTGGCTTTGTAATATAATTATATATGTGTGTGTGTGTATATATTTATATGTGTGTGTATGTCTGTCTGTATGTTTTCATGTATTTATGTATGTATATATATGTATGGGTAGAACTGCTAATTAGAATTCTTGATTGTAGTGTTGTGTGAATGCTTTTCTCTTATCAGCTGGATGTCGCACAACTGTATTGTTGAAGGGGACATTTTCAAATTAGTTAATACCTTAGCGCTGATAAGATTAGTCAGTTATAACAGAGAGGTTTCTAGTTGTCTAATTTGGCTACTAATGAACTCCTGTTGAGCTAGCATGAGCAATGGTTTTTGTAAATTACTAAAAGGTGCTGTAATAGGTGTCCAGATACACACATACATACAAACATACATAGAAACAAACAATTATTAATGCACGTGTACTTAAACACATACTCACACATGCAGGCTAGCAAGCACAAATGGCTAGACACATACATGTACATATGCACATACAGTCATGCATACACGCATACATTGTGAGGATGGGCACCGTTTTAAGGCTGCATGTAGGTGATTAGTCTAGGTTATATTAGCGAAAAACTCGTGCTTACTTACTTAACTGCAATCATACACTTTTTCATGCATGCGTACACACTCATAAATGTATGCTCGCATACACGCATATGCGCATGCATGCATTCAGAGACAAATGCGTATACGTTCATGTACATATGCAGACATACGTGCGCATACATGGAACAGAATAGTTTAGAGTGCAGAATGAAGATGAACCTAGGGGCCGTCCACATATTACAAGCGCAGCAAGGGGGTTTCGAATTTCGGCGATTTTGCGTACGGGTGCGTATGGTAGGGCAGGGGGGTCAAGAAATATGTACGTACGCAAAATAATTGTCTAATTATGGCATCAGACATACAGAATATTAAAATCAGAACTGTAAAACTGTAAACCCAATCAGATACCATGTTCCTGCTTAATCAATTTTAAATAGCAGTAAAACTTTTAAAATGCAGGTGTTTTATTTATTTATAACAGTTAAGAATTTAAGCTATTAAATATGATGCTTAAAAAAATAAATAACCAATGGTAAAATCAATGTTTTATAGATGTCTTTGCCATTTAACCTTTGCAATAGGAGAGGGGGTAGAGCTCAAATGTATGTACGCACAGGGGTAGAGGTCCACAAAATGTATGCGGTGCAACAGAGGGGTCCGAAAATCCGATTTTTTTTGCGTACGTATTATACGAATGGGCCCCTACTTGGTGTTACAGCTCAGCAAGAGTAAACAGTTCATTAGTGGCCAAACGAAACGACTCTGCTATAAGAATGAAGAAACACCATTTCAGTTATGATTATACTCCGGACAGGACTGTTTCTTGTATGTACAAGCATTTTTAAGGGTTTAAAATTTCTTAATCTATGTTAATTTGTTGTGTTTTGCTCTCAGCTGATGAACAAGCCAGCAGTGTGGCATCCACGGCTGATGAGGGTCTCGATGTTTCTCCGGGTTTTGCTGATGGATTATTTTCTGGGTCAAATTTTGACACAGAGTCTGAAGAGGCAGCTAAAGGTTTTAATGGCATTTCTTAATTTATTTGTCAGAGATCTAAAGATATATTAATCAATTTTAGAAGGTTTTAAAGTATTTTTAAGTAAAATTTTCAAAGATCTAAAGACGTTTTAGTTAATTTGTCAATGGTTCTATCTATCCTATTCCATTTATTGTGTTCCTATCATGCTGTTCCTATTGTTCTGTTCCTATTATTCTGTTTGTACCATTCAGTTCTTATCCTATTCCTGTTATTGTGTTCCTATTATTGTGTTCCTATAATTCTGTTCCTATCATTTCAATTGGTTTCTACTGAGTGTTGGACTGATTGATTGATTGATTCGCTAACTGATTATATCGGTGTTTTGATTGACTGGAACACCAACTGATTAATTAATATTAATTTATTCATTGGTTGTTAAAAACAGATGCCAGTATTTCGATACAGCGGTCATTCGATCGTTTGTTGGATGCTGTGGGCCATTCGAACAGTCACTCCGAAGAAGCACAAAAGTTGAAGGACTTGCTCCAATCGACCGAAAACACGAACAAAGATCTGATGGAAGTGTGCGAAGAGTTTCAGGAAAAGCTGCAGAAGGAGACCTCGGCTGTTGCCAGACTCACTGAAGTGCGTACCTGAGTGTAGCTGGCACTGTAATTTTGAAAATGAGGCAATTTCTGTGTATAACAACCTAGAGCAAGTCCTTTGTTCTGTTGTTTGGCCTTTAAAGAGGGAAATTATAATATGCAGTTGTATTGTATTGTAGATTCAAGACATCTACTCAGAAGCGCTGATGTAGGTATATGCATGTATATATACCAATATAAACATGTTTATGTGTATAGGTATGTATGTTTATGGGCATTTATATAGAACCTTTCAGGAGTACCATGGACTCTGTTTTCTTGTTTCAGCAACTGCGTGTCAGGGAGGAGGAGCTGAACCTTATCAAGAAGGCAAAGGATGAACCCAGTGAGGAACCTAAGAAAAGAGACGAAGAGAACGAACTCCTATCCAGTCTCTATCACACGTTGGAGGATTTCGAGCACAAACTGAACGAAGGGAAGAAGAGAGAGGCCGATATCCACAAAAAGAACCAGGAGTTAGAACAATTAATTAAAGACTTTGAGGTAAGAATGCTTACATTGTTGCATTTCAATCATTATCCGTCATTATTATCGTCGTTGTATTGCCTTGCATTATTCTGCTGGCCTTACCTTCAAAAAAATTTGCCATACTGAAGCTTGCCATTTTGAAAACTTGCATTAAATTTGCTAAACCTTACTTAAAATGTACCGTTTCGTGATAATATCTTACCTTGTGTACCTAATTATACACCACAATAATATGTTGCTTTTTCATTAAATTAACTTATGAAAGTTACCATGCCATGTAAAAGCTAATTCTCACATTATACTACCTTGTATTCCTGACTTTACAGTGCTTTATGTTGTGATATTTTTTTGTGCATTTATGTTTTACATTTGATATCTTATCATTTTGTGCATTTCTAGTGGCTTATCATTCATGTTTTACCTTTGTGTGCATCCGCCTGATCAATCAGGAGGTGAGAGAGGATGAGGAATCGATGCAGACGAAATTCTGTGAACAGTTGGTCCTAATCTCCTCGCTGAAGTCGCAGTTGGACGAGCAGAAGCTGATGACGAACGAGTACATAAACGATGCGAAGAACGTCTCTCGATGGAAGGAAATCATGGAACAGGAGAAAGAGTCCAGCAAAGCCAAAGACAAAAAGGTACTCTGCAAAGATACACATTACTATCTTTAATTTAAGGTTTAGTAGTAGTAGTAGTTGCAGTTTAACGATTACAGGGATCGTTAGCGTCGCCCTCAACCTTTATACAGGCTTTGGACTGGCACTGCCAGAGTGCGAACAGTGGCGGAGTTCTTTAAGACTTCTGCACTTATTTAAAGACTTCTATTGCACTTGTTTTATAAGCATCAACCTTTAGCAATCAAAACCCAACATGGGGCAGGTCAGAGGCCGTTGGTCTTCAGCATGTTGCTTCATGAACAATGATCATTGTGTCATCATTGTTAATATCTTTGTCATTGCCACCATCGTCATCTTGCCTCACCATGCCTTCGCTTTCTTCTACTGCAATTTAATCTGCGATCTTCGGTTATGTATCTTTTGGTTCAGCCTCGATGTTGTCATGGGCTCGCATCCATTCCGTGGTGCTGCCCCCAGGAATGGAATCGATTACCAATGATTTTCCATTGCTTTAACACCTTTTATTCTTTCAAGAAACGCCTCAAAGTCACTATTACTCATTGATGTTCAAACATCTGGCTTTCTCGAAACCCATACCATGTACCTGGTTGAGGTGTGTCAACCCGTATGTCTAATAATTAACGAATAAAATCATCTAATTACACTTCCTCTGCATCTGACTAACCATACCTCTTGTTTGCATTTCTCTGCAAGTTTCCATTAAAAATGGTTCAATAATAATAATAATACATTGTCTAAGCTTACATTACCTTACCTTGTTTTTGATTCATTGTTTTGTAGATGAATGATCTGAAGAAGGAAGTGACTGATTTGGAACAACAGATTATCACCAATCACGTTGAACTCAACAAATACAGAACCGAAATCGAGATCTGCAAGAAGCAGCGAATAGACGTCGAACTGCAACTGACCGAGGTAAGTCAGGGCAAGAGTCAAATGCATTGACCTAAATTTTAGAGTTGTCTGGGCACTTGTTGCTTACTGGTGAATTTTTTTTTCTTAATTAACGTTAGGACTGTTTATTCGGACATTGTAGGTGATTGCTTGAAGCTCTTGGCTTGTAATATGGTGAGTTACGTCCAATCACAGCGGACTTTCCATTTATTGCTGTGCAAGCAAGAAAATTATAAATATTGCATGCAGGTTTAAACCCTCAAATCTAATAGGTTGCTGCCTTCTTTTTCTTTGAATTTTGGCACGCAGCAGTACGTACGCATTTTATAATCTGGCTAAGTTTTAGATTACTTTTGCATGAAGAAACATACATCATATCAAAGCTCACAATTTTACCTCGGGTAGATTACTCACAATTCAAACTGGCGTCATCTATAGCAGCCATGTTTTAGAGTCCCCCCATTGCTGTGCAGTCAATCGATGAGTGGCCTAGCGGTGGTAGTACTTGTGGCAGTGGAAGTTGTAGTGGTATTAGTAGTGATAGAAGTCGTGGTAATTGATTATTGAATCAATTGCACTTTGATAGCGCCACTAACGCCCACTATAGAAGTCATTACAGTCGATTAGATTATATTAAATCATATATTAGAATACAGATTAAAGTGCCACCAATCCTACAACCCAAAAATTGTAATATGTAAGAGTGATCTCAAAGTAGAATCTATTTATGGTGACTAATGTATTTGCTGGCAGCCATTTGAGTCGTCCTTAATACGCGTGATTTTAATGTGCATTATTCGTTTGTATTTTAGAATCACAAGAAGGAAGTTTTGGAGTTAAGTGGTACTCTGAAAGAGAAGGAGACTGCCATTCAGAATCTGACAACTAAGTTGCAAAGTAAACAGAATGAACTTGAGACTCTAACAAATGCCAACAACCAACTGAAGGTGAGTCATTGTTTAGCAATGATTAATCGATGAAATTATTACTAAGATATTGCAGACCTGCTGATGTCTTACATTGTGCGGATTATGCTTGCCTATTTGCAGTTGACCAAATATCTGAAGCAACAGTTTTGCACGTACAGTGCACTCTTACTTGCGGCTTACCACTTATGTTGCACCTCTTGAAACTATCAGATAGCCATGTTTCAGTGTGGTTATCTGTCCTAAAGAGGAAGACACTGTGAACAAGCTAGTTCCCTTGAGTTTTCAATTGCGATTGGCAACCCTGTGATCACTGCATCAAACACTTACACCATGTCCTGATTTATGTTCTGTTGGGTCTATGTCATTTTGTTACGCAGTTCGTTTACTTGTCTTGTAAGAGAGGAGTTGACCCAACCAGGTAGGTTGGGCCGACCATGTAGGGTCAACAGTATGTCTTATTTAAGAGATTCATTTGCTATTGATTTAATTATTTACACTTCTTGTCCAGCACCACTATGAGACCGAGACGAACCGCTTGCGAGAGCAACTGGAGGAGAAGCGGATTCTTGTTGAAATCCAGATTGATGAGATGTCTTCCTTACAGAGCCAACTCGACCGCAAGGACGTCAAGATCTCTCAGTTGAATGATGAACTTGATTCAAGTGAAGAGGACTTGGCTAAGCTGAGGCGGTCATTTGAAACGAAAAGAAAAGATTTTGCAGATTCAACATCAAAGATGGAAAACGAATTTCTGTCACTGACTGACCAGCTGAATGGAGAGAAGGGAATCAATATGGAGAAGACAAGTCTGGTGGAAAATCTGGAAAGAGAACTTGGCGGTAGGAAGAAGGAGCTGGAGGAGCTGAGGAAAGAAAGCCAGGGCCTGTTGCATCGGATTGACGAACTGGAGACAGACGTAGCAAAGCTGAAAGTAAAGCTTGATGACAGTGAATCAGAAATTCAACTGACTAAAGAGGTAACCGCTTGCAAGATCTATCACTCTTAATAATGATAATAACGATGGTGATAATGGCAATGATAATAATTATAATAATAACAATAATAATAATAATAATTATAATTATATTGATAATTATAATAATAATTTTAATAATAATAAATGTAATATAATAATAATAATAATTATAAAGGAAGACAGATAATAATAAAGGAAAACAGATGATGGTAATAATAATAATTATAATGGATTGAAGAGCTTGCAAGATTTATCACTCTTTATAATAATAATAAAGGAAAATTGACTCTATCTTACACTTTCTCTCTAAGGATCTCTAAGTCCCTTTGGGCACAAAGTACAGCAGGGCAAAAAAAATAATAATGATGATAACGACAATAAATATATTAATGCAGAAAATAAATTATTGCCAAAGTTTAACCCATATTATACATTTCTCTTGTTCGTATTCTATATTCATCAATTAATTTTTGTTAGATGTACGAGTTTCTAGAATCTTCTTATTATACTGGGTATGTAAGTTTAGGGACCGATCGGGTCGACAATTTCCACCAAATACCAAATCCGAGTATTTGAATGTACTGTTTTCTGGATACAGGCACGAACCGAGTAGTAGTGGGCTGCTACTAGAGCTGCCACTCCGACAAGTACCTTATTCTTGCATATCGTCTATGGCGAAGCTTAAAATTAAGAATTTTCTAGGAATGAGATTTAACTAAATAATGTTCTACCTGTAATAAATTAATAATAATGATCTAAATTTAATTTTAGCCTTTTAATGCTGTATGCATAAATCCATATGATTAGGTACTTAATAACATCAATGAAATTATTTATCAAATTTCAAATGTTTTAATTATAGTTTAAATTTTATAACTATGTATTTGCGTATGTACTATTTGCTGAGGCGAATACTTCCAAATAGTTAAAAAAAATGGGATATTCGGCAAAGGTGAATGTCAGAGGCGATTTCCGGTCGGTCCCTAGTTACATTGCATATTCTGAGCTCACAAGATGTTGAAGGTCTTTGCTGTCATGATGGCTGCAGATGCTGGAGGACAGAGAGGTGCAGATGAAAATCAAGCTGCAGAAGATTGAAGAGATGAAGAGACACCATAAGAAGGAGATTCAGGACTTACTTGAAGACAAAGAAAAGGAAATGGAGTCACTTCACAACGCAGAACTCGACGACTTGAAGAGAAACAACGAAGTGGAACTAGAAGAATTGAGGACACATCTGCTGAAAGTCAAAGAGAAGGAAATAGCGGACATGGACTTGCGTCGTAGGAAGGAAATAGAGGAACTACAGAAGCAAAATGAAAAGGACTTGAAGGAATTGAAGTTGTGCCATGGAAAGGAATTGGAAGCGTTTCTCAAGGAAAAGGAGACGGAGGTAAGCGAGTTGAGGGTGAGTAATAGGAAGAAACTGGATGATCTATGCCTGGAAAAGAAGAAGGAAGTGGATACTGCTCAGTCGAAGCATCTCGACGAGATGGATGAAATGGAGAAGTCGTTAGAGTTGCAGCAACAACGTCAGCTTCAGAAACTGAAGGAAAAACACAGGGAAGAACTCAACGAAATGGAAGACGAGATAAGGAGCGGCCAAGAGGTGATTGAAAAGCTAGAAAAGCAGATGGCCGAGTCTGGAAAGCAGTGGGAAGTGGAGAAGGCTGAACTGCATGCGAGGCACACTAAGAAACTGAATGAACTTCAGGAGCTTATTGAAGGCCACGAGAAGGAGATGCGAACTATGCAGAGCGAGTTGAGCAAAAGTCATAAGTCTGTTGAAGAACTCGAGCAGAGGATCGCACAGGTTGAGATTGAAAAATCTGAGGAGATTAGAATTTTATCGGATGAATCCAGTAGAGCTGTTGGCGAGTTGAAGTTGGCTCTTGAAATTCAGAATGATGAAAAACTTCAGAAAGTCACCGAGAAACGTGAGACGGTGTTGAACGAGATGAATAGCGAGGTCACGAAGCTGAAAAGAACGATCTCGGAGGGCGAGAACCGAAGGAAAAAGGAGCACAGCGAGGCCGAGGTTATGCAAATGCAGGAATTGAAAGATTTGAGGTCAACGTTAGAAAGGCAGAACAACGAACAGCTTCAGATCATCTTTAGAAAGCACAAGGAGGAAGTCTGTGAAATTGATGACAAGGTAAAGAAATACCAGAGGCAGATTGAGGAACTCAAGCAGACAGTTGAAGAGATGGAAAGGCAGAGGGACGGGGCAATTAGGGAAGCCGGCTTGACACACAATTGGGAAAAGGACGGCCTGCAGTCGGATCTCGCTAAGGAGAACGATTGTCACTTGGAGGAAATCTTACACAAGCATCAACAAGAGATTGACAAAGTTCGGGAAGAGATGGCCAGGAGTGAGATTGCTGCAAAGGAATTGGAAATAAGATACAGGATGGAGTTGAGAGAGAAGGTGAAAGATATGAATGAGGCCAGTGTAAAGCATTCCCAAGAACTTGAAGCCCTAAGGTCATTACTACAGGCCGAAAATGATGAGCAGTTTAACAATTTGTCGGAAAAGTACGAGCAGAAATTTTGCAGGTTGCGGGAGGAGCTGGAGAAGAACAACAGCTTGATGCGAGAAATGGAAGAAAAACAACCGAAAAAGACTAAACATTTGTGGAACGATGTGTCAGTAAGAAAATCTCATCAGCCTCAGGAGGTGATTGGTGACATTAAAAAACAGTACAGGCAGGATCTTCAGCAGAAACTAAATGAATATCAAGGAGATATGAGAGAGCTGGAGGGGGAATTGCATAGACAGCAGGAGACGGTGAGGAAGGAAAAGGAATGTGGGGAAGAGCGCTCAAGGGATCTGATCTTGAAGCATTCCGGCGAAGTCCATGAACTGAAGGCCACACACCAGTGTCGCCTTGACGAAGTTGCGGATAATCACCGTGGAGAGATGGAAGGTCTTCGCAGGGAATTGTCCAAGAGCCGAGACCTTCTGAAGGATTTGAAAGCTGAACATTCCAAGGAACTCGTTCAGCTCAGAGAAGAGCTTAAGCATCACAGCGAGACAGTTCACGACAATTGCCCTGCCACATTCTATTCTGAAACGGTGAAGCTTGAAACAAAGAAGCCGGCAGTTCCTTCTCAAGAAGCTTGGCAGCTTGAGAGGCAGTGCTTGCTTGCAGAAATTGCTGTCTTCCAGAACCTGCTGAAAGAAATTGGAAATGGTGATGACTCCAAGGTAAGTAAGAAATATTTTTATTTGCTTGTAGACAGTTACAAAAGTAAATCTACAAGCCCACTATGAATGCCAAGTATTAGCCACTCTATTATATTTAGAAGAAGAGCAGTCCCTCGGATGCAGCCACTATCACAAAGTTTTTGCATCTTCATTTTCTCAGCCTTGGCATATGAAGGCGATTGGCCAATCCTCTCTCTTGATTTCGGATTTTCTACCCAGCAGTTTATGGTTTATGGCTTGTGTACTTTTAGGCCAGGGGTGGCAGATGAAGCCAAAATCTTATATAAATTTCTACTCTGACATTTGTGTTCAACCTGACAGTCCAGCACCACTCTAACCACTAGAAATAATATAGTGATTAGATTTTAATGCTCGAATGAATTTAGTTTGTTGGGTTAAATTTTCATACATGATACTGAATCAATTGATTGCGGTTCGAATCGATTGATCGTTCCATTGTTTCATGATGAAATCTTAACTCTTTGTCTCCTTAATTTAAATCCATGCCACGCACAAGTATGCATGGTGCATTGATTGTGTTTGTCTCAATTAGGATTCTGAGAGCATGGATTGGCGAACCGACATCCTGAAGGCAATGCACGATGTCCTCACAAGGCAGGTCAATCGAACAACGGTGTCCGAAATTTACCTTCCTATTATGTCTAAAGACTCAAGCCAAGAACTCAACATTTTGCTCCAAAGAAATATTGCCGAACTGGTACGTTACTGTTCTGTAATTCTGCGTGCACATAATAGACAATTAGCGCCTTTTAGCTGTTGATTGGTATGTATAAGCGTGTCATCATCATCATTATCATCACCAGTTCCTGATGCCTGACATTTTACAGCTAAGGGTACGAATAAATTGTCTCCATTGTTTTTATTCATTGTCAAGTCGATTGCTCCCCTTACTATCAGTCCAAGTGATGTTATGTCTTCATGCCATCTATTTAGCATAGTTTTGTCTGCCTCTGTTTCGTAGTGCATTGTGTGGGATTCTATCAACTGGCATTCAAACCATGGACGTCTTTGTTGATCGACTCTGTCTATCAGCATGTCACCTTGTGCTTTCAGTTCGTTGAACTCTAGCGACCAGCGACCGTCATGATACAGCTTATAATTGATTGATTGATTTAATTACATTAGGTGCTCAAAATTTATGAAATGGGTAGAGCCGTCCGTGGTTTTGGATTTCAGGAGCAGTTCTACAGTCAAGGCCTCACTCAGATCTTGGCTGTCGATCGCAAATCAATGTTAGATGAAATTGACGATCTTCGAGAGCAGATCGGATCGCTTCAGCAGGAGCTCCTCAACGACAACAAAGACCTCACGGACAAACTGAATGGCCTTGAACTTCGGTACAAGAAACGACAGAAGCGCCTTAAAAACCAGCGTCTGTGGCATTTGTGTTTCTTTATAGCAGTTTGAAAAAAGATGGAATGTGTATCCGTACCTCTGCTGCGATCATGTATTTCTGTACTTTATTTTGCTCTCTAGTGTAATAATATAGTTGCAAATCTTATTTAATAATTGGCATCGATGTTAAAATAATATTTCCTTGCTTTTGGTGGCTTACCAAATTGTAGATGATTTAGCAATATCATGAACGGAATCATCCAACTAGTAGTGTGTTCTGCTGGTCACTCAGATACATTTATTTGTTTTCGCACAATAACGGATAGAAAAAGAGCAAATATATCAAATTTTGAAATAACCAGGTTTACAGTCGGTGTCATCTATTTCAATAGTTGGCTATATAGATATCGGGATAATCAACAAAAATTCGTATTGGTACCAGGGATGTGATCTTGAGACCGCGGTCTTGGTCTCGAGATGGTCTCGAGATCGGAAAACTGTGGTCTGGGTCTTGAATGCATCGGTCTTGGTCTTGGACCACTCGGTTTTTGTCTTGGTCTTGGACTTCTCGGTCTTGGTCTCGAGGTTTTGGTCTTTTGCCCGATTCTGATTGGTACAGTTTTAGTCAGGAGCACCTTTGGTGAGTATTTCTTGAAAGTGGTGCAATGTAAATTTACGATGACAAATACAATTGCCATTATTTTCTCCAGTCAATGCGGCCGAGGCTCAGCTGAGCGAAGAGCGTGAGATGCGGATAGAACTTCAGTCGACGGTTGACGTCGAAAGGCTTTATATCGAGCAGCTGAAAGATGAGCTGAGTCATGAAAAGGATTCAGCCGAGCAGCTGAAGAGAAAAATATCTCAGCTGCAGTTGCAACTCGAGAGTTCTGAGAATACATTGAAAGAAGAACGACTTGGATCGGAACAATCTGTTGCAGAACCAACCTACGAACGGTTCCAGAACGAACATGGCTACGGTCAGATATCTGACGTCATTGAGGTTTGTGTAGCCATCATTTGGGGCTTTCCATACTTTAAGTTTACAACTACATTACTGCAAGCCATGGTGTAACTTCATATACGTTTTATGCGTATTGTTGCATAATTTGTTCTTTCACTTTTAATTATTAAATTAAGATACTAATGCGATGTATTTGACATGGTGTTTATAATGACTAATACAATTTTGCATATGCATTGCATAAAAAGGTAGGAAGTTTGTTCATTAATCAAAATGAAATTAATGTAAGTTATTTGAAAGATGCCAATTCTAATATAAAATTAAGATACTAAGCTGAAATGCTGAAAATTAAGATTCATTAATCAAAATGAAATTAATGTAAGTTATTTGAAATATGCCAATTTTAATAGAAAATTAAGATACTAATATGATGTGTTTGGTACACTGTTAGTAATCACTAATACAATTTTGCTTATTATTACATATTATGCGTTACCCTGAAGTAGGAAGTTTGTTCATTTATACAACATGAAATTAACGTGGTCATATAATTATGGGTAATGTATTTTAAACAGACAGTCATTTATTATGCAGCATGAATTTAACATGGTGATGTGCGTGTAAAGTTTTTTGCACAGTCGACGATCGTGGCATCTGATGTGCCACGATCGTCGGTCACATGTGCAGTTCAGAATATGCCTTGGCACATATTACAAGAAAGGTAAGCTGTTCAAACCTGTTTACCATTGACCTACTTGGAATTTTAGCGTCTGAAATTGGAGTTACTGCAAGAGAAGGAAGTGCATCTGCAGACAAAATGTGATCTGGCATGGGAACGCAACCAACGTGAAAATCTGGAGAACAAGATCAAGAGTCACTGGGAGAAGATTGGGTTGTTGGATGGTGATCTTCAGCTGGAACTGATTCTGGAAACTTATCTTCACAAGGACAATCCAGTGTTAGCTTCTTAATTCTGAATTTAAAAATTATTTCGTTAGTCAATTTATGATAATAAAATTATTGTCATCAATACCCCATCTTAAGACAGCCTTAATTGTCATTCTTTGAGTGACATCTCTTTTAGTTCCAGTTAAGCTTACTTCTTTATTTCAAGGACGGTCAAAATTCCTTGTATTCCAATACGATGTTATGACTATTTCTGAGTTTAATAAAAGAGTTATAGGTCTATATCATAAGTCGTTGTGATTTTTGACATAAAGAACAGGTTCACGGCACACTTATATATATACATATATATATATATATATATATGTATATATATGTATGTATGTATAGAGATTGCTGTAGCAGAAAACACTGCCCTGCTTTGTAGCACTCTTTATAATCCACAAGTAATTCATTTTCTTTCTACTATCCCGATATGTATCGTCTATGTATCTTTTGACTATAGTTTTATAAGGAAGATTGTTTCACGCCACAGGGTTGGACGAAAAAGCAAGGCTTCTGTGCTAAGTTGGTAGACCTACTGACATTAATGCCTTGTACAGACGGCTTGCTTTGCATTGCAGTTAGCCATAGACTACAGAGGCACTATCGAGGTTCTCACATTGTTACTATTGGTTGAACTGCTTTTAAACTGTTACGATCTACAGTTTGTTGTTATTAGTTTTCAGGACGACTTCTACAACTCGATGAGACGAGAAGAGTTGATTCTGCTCCAATGTGAACAGCTTCAACGTCTGGTTGCTAAGTATCGAGAGGATCTGTCCAGGTGCAGCATACTCAGGTAGATGCCAGTCGATAATTAGAGGTTTTTATTATAATCGGACGTTTATAAAGCAACATTTATCGAAAAGACTTATCAGTGGCACTCAGAGGTGGCAATCTCGTTTGACAGGTGGGGGGGGGGGGACACCCAACGAGATTGGTATGAATGTGGGGGACACATGTACAACGTGTCCCTCTCTGTAAAAGGTGGGGGGACTTGTCTCTCTCGACCACCTGGGATCGCCACCCCTGGTGGCACTCCCAATCCAAACACCAGCTATATTTCTGTTGAATAAGGCAGATTTCAGGGGACGAACAAAGGAGCTGTACGCTGACCGTACCCTGTCAGTGGGAAGATGAGACGGGGAGGAAGAGCTACCTGCTCTCATATGCCGACGCTAAGAAAATGAAGTCGCTAACACTTTATACCCATTATTATTTTAAACGAATGATTTCTAAAGCGCCGTAACGCAGCCATGCCACTACAAGGACGCTTTACAATGACACGATCAGCATACTAACAAGAAAACCTTGCTATGACAATAACTTCATCAGTTCAACAGGAGTATGCCATCCTGAATAGCCTCAGGGCTAACTTTAGGAACTGCTCTTCATCTCTTTATGCTTGGCATAGACCAAAATCACTAGTGGATTGCTTTTGTTAGCTGCAGGTGAGTCACACATGTTTCATGATAATGCAATATCTGATACAATTCTGTTGGGCCATAGACAACAGATTGAATTCTGATGTAGAAGTTAACCTCATTATAAATGCAGTCTTCGGACGGGTTTTAGTATGGCTCCTATTGACAGTGTTTTTGACATGCCTCAATTTTATTGTCAATATCCAGATCTTGTGTTTTAATAATAATATAAATAACTCTTTGGTCTTGTCTTTTGCTGTAGTAGAGACACTACCGCCTTAGACCAAGAACTGATGTCAATCTATCAGTCTTTAGACAACTTGGTCAGAAAGGAAGATCGGATGGGGGACATTGAAACTAACCTTTCATCTAGAGTATGTGTATTCAAACTTAAGCCTTCTTTTAGTAGTTTAGCACCTTAGGGGCCGTTCACATATTATATAATGCATAAAATCCCAATTTTTGGCCCACCCCGCCCTACCCCTAATAACGTTATATAACAGCAGCTGTGACCCATCCACCCCTATATTATATAACAGATATGCTACCTACCCCACCCCAGTCTATAAGCACGTTAAAAGACATACAATCGACATAATGGTATTGCACAATTTGACACTTTTTTAACAATACAATGTTAGTTAGCACTTTATTAGTAGTGATTCAGCTGATGATTGCCTTTATCCATTTCAAGAACTGCAGTAAAAATCATTATATGCCCAATTTGCAATGTAACGAAAGCTACCTTAAAATTGTGTACTCCCTCGTGCCAATGATGATTATGACCGGATGTATGAAGCTCCTCTGCAGCTTAATAATTGGACTTTTAATGGCGCTAAATTCACTTGTATTAATTACGGTAACTAATTGGATAGTCGACGATTGTCACCATGTATCTGCATGGAAGCCTTCTAATACAGCATGATTATACATGTTAGTGACGTACATCCTATTTAAAAGCACCACTTTAGTTTCCCTCCTGTTTTGCACTAGAAATGAGCATTACAGTATCACACAGAATGGATTGGTTTATTATTGCACTATCAGATATTTATCGATAAGTTCGCGGCACAACTCTACCTACTTAATAGCATATGATGTATACAAAGTTTAGGCCTATATTACAACTGCAATTGGGTATTTAAGCAAACAAACTATTTACACATACTATAGAAAATTAAATCAAACATCATGATAAAACCTACCAAAATAATTATTTCAAGTGAATTAATTTAAATTTAAACCAGAATCAAAATGAAGCACACAGAATTGAATTTTAGAGCATTTAAAGCTATGCACAGGAAACTGTTAAAATTGGAAACAAGAAATTGTAAAAATTGGATTTATAAATAATAAGTAAGGACGTCAAATCAATTCGCCAGGTGACAGCTAATGGTGCTAGTTTTGGTTCACAAGGTATTGTGAACTTCGATTAAGCAATGAAGGTCCGTGGTACATGGAATTTCCAATTGGCAGGCAAACAGGCAAAATAGCAAAAGCTGAAAAAAGTTTGGTGTATAGCAAAACCCTCAACCTACACCCCACCCTACACAATAACGCTAAAAAACCCGGAACCCACCCACCTACCCCTTGAGCGTTATATAATATGTGAACAGCCCCTTAACAGCGATTACTAAATATAACTGGGGAGCCAGTGCAGCTCATCTTTTAAACTGTCTTTGTTAATTCTGCTACTAGAGTGTCCCTGCCAGCGGAATTTTGATCCCTTTTGGGGTTCCTTTTGTAGCCTTTCGTTTATATCATCGTTATAGTATTGTTTTGTGCATTGAATACTGTGTGCTACAACAAAAAAGATTGAATTGAATTGAAATTGAATCATAAGAATGCTTTGTTGGCGACACTGGTCCACATACTGATTGGAGAGGCGCTATATGTATGCTTGATTACATTACATTGCTCGAGTCTGGTATATTCCAGTAGGAATCCACAACAACCGCTTGAAACATGGAAACGCCCCATGTTGGGGATTGTGGTCACACAAGTCGTCAAGAAAATTTTATTTTATTGGAATGTTCCACGAAAAGGAAGTAAATGTGACTGCTACATTCCAAGGCACATGCAGTATGGAATAATTTATTTAATTAGTAAGCAGCTTCTGCTTGCCCTATCCCCGGAAAGTCTCCGCCCACGACTGAAAATTAATCGAACTCTTCAGGCTGTCCCATCCAGGTTCTAAATCTTCACCGCCACATGGCACCCACCACCGATGATTTCAACCGTGGAACCATATAATCTCCTCAATTTATGACCTTCCTCGATTCTGACCTGATGCACAAATGGACAATGGAGGCTATAATAAACTCAATTTATACAACACCCGTATTTTTTATGTGACAGATATTATTGTGATTTATATTACATTACATTGTTGCAGCTGATGGCATTGAGGAAACGATGTCTGAAAGCAGAGGAGCATCTTACGGCGCTTGCGTACCAAAAGAGGTATCTGCTGCTCCTCATTGGAGGATTCCAAGACAGCGAGCGAGACACTCTGGCTGCCATTGCTCGATTGGGTCACTTGGGTGTCTACTCTGCCCCTGTTGTGCGGATACATAACTTCAGACTCACGCCTTTGAATAGGTTTCGAAGAGCGATGAAAACAGTCTTAGCTGTTATTCGGTTGGTTAATTTTGGTTTGAGCGTTTGCGAGTGACGAAATAATTACTTACTGGTGTGATCTCTTGTGCTGGTTAATACTTTAAAATGAGTAACATTAACTTAATTGGTGATATTTTTAAATGTTTGGTAAATTTTAAGAATATTTTTGATGTAGCTGCTTATAGTTAAATTTAGGATAAATCTGTGGCCGAAAATTCGGCCCAAAAACAAGCAAAAATTTTACTTCTATGGCCGAACCCATAAAAAAATTTAGCGTGACAAGACCTCTGCGCATGCGCTACCATTGGTGCATGCGCAATGTTAAAAACATCTCAAATTTGTAATCATGCATCATGAGGGTCGTTTAGTGTTAAATGACGCACCATGAGGGTCGGTTTGGGTTAGGTTAGGCATCACGAGGGTCGTTTAGGGTCAGGGTTAGTGTCGTTTTTAGACACACACAAATAACTTTTGGCTGCAGAAGTAATTTTTTGAGCGTTGCTCCACGCTTAAATTTAATAGTGTTAATGAAAATCGAGTTCACTGGAAGCATTAGAAACCTCTGAACATCAATGCCATCTGTCAGCTGTCAACGCTGATCCGTTGGTTGGTTCTTGCATGACGCTTCCAGCTGTGTACACCCAAAGGCAACTCTCAATTATCCCAGGATCTTTATATAAAAACATTTACAAGTTTATTATACAATTCTAGTGCTCAACTTTTTATCCAGCATCTGGTGAAAGCATCATGTTATAATTTCTACGTTTTCTTAAAATTGTTCTCTTTTTCAGTAAGTGAATATACTAAAATATTTTCATTCGTAATACAATTTAACATCATTTGGGGTAGTGCAGAGCTCCTCTGATTTGGATTGCACCTTGAGCAACACCTGTTCCCGCAACTTCACTTTTGTGGGTGCTGTAGAAATGTTGAGATTACAATACGAACGCTATATAAATATCCAATTACAAGTGCGATTACAACCATAGATGTTGTCACTCTGTGTAAAGTGTATTCTATCGATAGGTCGAGCAAATATTTCTCTTTTTGAGTAGTTGTCTTGACTGTTGCAACCTTGCTGCTTCATACAATTAGTAAGTATATTCATTTATCACTAAACTGATGTAAAATATTTGTTCCTCTTGATATTTAAGATCATATGGGCCAGCACTGGGAGCATCTCTGAGTACATATCTTGAAGGGGTGCTACATGAGTATTCATTTACATTATATTTAATAATTCATTACATTATTACTCGTGTTGTGCTTTAACTTTTAGGCTTCAGAACCTGGCAAGGCGCTGGGGCAGTTTCCCTGGTGATATGCCAAGGCAGATAAATTCAGTTTCAACTTGGAGGACTCAGACATCTGGTAAATAACTAACTGAAAGCAATTTCATAAATTCTTTATAAGTATGAGGAATTTTGTAAAGCTATTCTACAACCCTTCATTTCAGTTAAACGAACTGTAGGCAGTGATATAAGTAGATGCCGGTGCAAGTCACAATTGCCGATTGGTTAGTGCGAACATCCTGTAGCACGGAGGGTACAGATTCGAGACCGAGGGAGGACCGCGACCAGGTCTTCATGCACACAGTTGCACAGTGTCATCAATATTCTGTTGCGGTAGAGACTGGGACGCAAATTAATACTTTGGCAAATTAATACTTTGGCCCTAGATGCCAAACGCCCTTGCCATGCCACTTCCAACAAGTGCACAATGTCAGCAAACCTTTGTCAACATTTAAAGAAAGGAGGGCAATATTAGATGCAGTTCTACATGGTAAATAGCATCAATATATTTATAAGAGCATCATGTTTCCTTGCTATAATTTTGGAATTTTTGGCAGTGGTGTCTGCGGTAGTGACTGGGCATAAATCAATATTTCGCCGCCCCGGACGCCAAATACCCTTGCTATGCCACAGCCAATGAAGTGCACACCAAACCTCAATATTAAGCCTCAATCATTTAAAGAATTCTTTAGATCTATTTTGAAATTCATTTATTTAGGGATTGGTACAGGAAGAGAGAGTCGAAGTATCAGCTCAATGTCAGCCCCATCTTTCGACAGTTCCTTGCAGTTGGTCGGTAAAGAGCATTTCGTTTCCCATCGCCAACACAGGAGTCGCTCTCCAACAGGCAGAGCGCGAGCGATGTCGCGTACGACACCACATGCCTTTGACGATGACGTCATGTCGCGCAGTTGTGACTTTGGTTCGGAGACACTTTCACTAATTTACTCGCATTATCCCCGGTCTCCTTCAAGAAGTTCAACTAAAAGGTGTGTGCCTTATTTGAAGCTTGTCTAGTTTGGGTTTTTTGCTTTTTCATTATAATGCACAGCGCCGTATTTACCACAAGGCCCCGGCCTAGGGGTGGCACATTTCAAGGGGTGGCAAAAGTTAAATTTAATAATTTTTAAATATAGAAAGTAAATGATAGCAAGCCAGTGAACTAAGGAAGTAATGTTTTATCATTGTGCTTTACTAACATGCTCACTAGTTTCTGTTGCTACTATGACATACAATTCCATACAACTGTATGTTGATGTAATGTAATTGAGCATTATATAGCGCCCCTCCTATCAGAGTTCAGTAGTACAGAACAACTATGACACAGAGCAATTGTGCATGAAGGACTTGCCCAAGGTCCTACACATTGGGCAGGACTTACACCCATGCTCTCCACATTACTGGCAGAGCGCTCTATCCAGTCGGCCACCGACGCACTTATGTGTATCTAGAGCTCATTCACACCACTCTAGAGGTACTGTAAAGGGGCTACATAAATGTGTGACATGTAGATTTGTTTTCTGTTTGACTAGGCGTTGTTTGGATGAATCGAACTGCATCCGAAGGCAGCGCCTCTCGAAGAGTCCGCAGTCTGGCGACTTAATGATGAGTCGGAAACTTCCAGTGCGACCAGCTTCCACTTATCTCTGGTAGACAGGTATATGCACACCTGGTGAACTCTGTAAACTTTGGGTATTTGCAAGGGTTGTTTTACTATATGCAGAAGATTGAACTTTTGCTTATCCTTCATTAATCTCTACCCCTCCAATTATTATATCAAACGCATTAAAATTGGCCGCTCACAGTGGCCTCAGGAATGGTAAGGGTTAATGAGTTATTTATTTCCCTCCTTCGTTCAAAGTGTATATTTATATGGTCATTTATATAGAATGTTACAGTAACTCCATGAAGGTGCTAATATATGTATATACTGCTTCTTTCATCTGTCAATCTCAGCATGCCTGCTTGATTGATACCTTGTCTGCAGCTTTCCACTCAAGACTGAAAACTAATCTTTGCAAAATACTTTACAAATTTACTTTATGTCTATGCGCATACCTGTGTGTGTGTGTACTGATACGTACGGTTTGGCATGTAGCATATGTATTTATGTATATCCTGCATGCTTATGTGTTACCCAGTATTTTCATATTTAAACAGCTGCTTTTTGAAAGGTGATGAAACAATCTTTCTCACAGATCTAAGGTGTGAATTAAGCTGAAAAATATGATCAAGGTTGTCTAGAGGTTCCAGCTTGGTCGCAGACTTCCCTATAGTTATAGCATAATTTAATGTAATTCCGTACAATTGAATGTATATATTGAACTTATTTAAATGGTGCAGCCCCCCCCCCCATTGGCAATCTAGCATCACAGTATCTTTGGACTATTCTTTAGTGCCCTAGTAATTTTATTTATAATTGTAATAAAAATGTACTGAGCACCACAAATAGCAGTAATACATTACATGTGTATCCCTACACTCCATTCTTCTGTGATAATCCATAAAGTTTTGTGTTTCTGCTTTTGTCTTTTATGTAGTATATTGTGGAATAGAATTCAGTTTAGAGTGGGACGGTGACTGAATGGTTAGATCGATTGGTCTATAACGCGGAGAGTGTGGGTTCGATCCTCATCCGAGGAGTTATTGTGTAGGGACCTTGAGCCAGTCCTTCACGCACAATTGCTCTGACATTGCGCTGTTGAGGCGTATGTGCACTTCTGAACAAACTGTAAGAAGGGTAATATCGAAATACAGTTGTATTGCATTGTATCCCAACACATTGACTGCTGTGGTCTAGATTTTAATCATAGTTTCTGGTGTGAGAACTTGTCATCATCATGTGCTGTAGTTAAGCTAATTAAGATCTGGAACATAACGTTTGCATAGTATAAGAAAACCAAGTTAGGGCCCATCCATAAATTACGACGTACGCAAAAAAAGCATCATATTTAACAGATTAAATTTAACTGCTGTGAAGAAATAAATCACTAACAACACTTGCATTTAAAGTTTTAATGCTACATAAATTTGATTAAGCAGGAATATAGTTAGTGATTGGGTTTCAGTTCTGACTTTAATATTCCATAATGCGGACGTCATAATTAGAGTTATATTTTCGTACGTACATTTTTTCTTTACCCCTTCCCTCCCCCATCATATTCATGTGCAAAATCGCGGAAATTCAAAACGTCCCTCCTCTCGCTGTGTACGTAATATGTGGATGGACCTTATAGGATATGTAGAGATTGTGGTTACTGTCTCTACTTCAACTATTACTTAACAACAGCAGTTTGTCATTGTCATCATGAGTAAAATTATTATCTTCTGCTTTTGTACTAATTTTTATGTTGAATTGTCTTGTACACGTATATCGGTGTAGTATAGTTTTTTTTAAATTCAATGTGAATGATTATTTATGCAATCTAATTTATTCAAAGGAGTGTGCTATTTTGTACAGTTTCAGTATTGACATTTCATTGCCAATGTAAAACAAGACAGTTTTCAATTAACCATAATTTACAGTGTTGTTGAAAGAGCAATCAAATTCTCACTAACCAATTCAGAGTGGTTCTGATCCATCTGGTGCTATATAAATTTAGCCACTACATTCAGCACTATCTAGAGAAAACAACCAAAGAAGCTGGCACATCATTGTATTTACACTAGGAAGACAAAACAGTATTCCAACTACAGAACTCAGTATTCACTTTCAAGAAAACACCCACCCTATCTTTGCACTTTAACGATAGGAGTGTACTAACAGTGTCCAGAAAACCAACATAGCTCATCCACAAAGTGCTAAAAATATCTACTAAAAGCTTTAACTAGTGCAACCATAATGCTCACAAATCATTTGATACTAAGCAAAACAATAATTTCGTGCTTCAGTTCGACATCTTGAAAATCATATTTGACTGACTGTTGACCAATTACAGAAGCATATATTATAATTCTTATTAATAAAATTATTATTATAAGTAGCTTGGATTGTATATTAATTATGCAGGAATGCAGATATGAAGCTGAATAGCTCTTAGACAACCATTCAGCTTCATATGTTTAGTAGACAACCACAGATAGATGTTGCTAAATCATGATGACAAAACTAAAGCAAATTCCACATCACAAAATGTTATCCAAACCTTCAGATATGTCAAGACTAATACTTTTCACCTACTAAACACATCGTTGAAAGCTATGAAGCAACCAACCCTGTCTAAATCTCCATGACATCATAAAAATGTAAATAAACATGCAAAAGAATAAATTATGCAAAAATATGCATAAAACGTACACAAAGTTAATGCTGGGGTGTAGTTGTAAAGTTAAATTATTGAAGGCCCTAAAAAACACCAACTGTGGATTAGAAGCTGCTTTCTGACCCTGCCTTGGTCAAGAGCAAAAAAGCATTTATACTTGAAAATTCGCAGCAGCTGTCAAAAGCAATCTTCTAGTGATTTTGATCTATGTCGAACATGAAGAGAAGCAGAGCAGTCCCTAATGCAGCGATTCCCAACCTGTGGCATGTGTGCCAAAAGTGGTCCGCCAAGCCTCAAAATGTGACCCTCGACCTATCAAAGGTATAAAAATATAAGTGTAAAAAATGAATATGTGACAGAATAATTATTTTCCATTATAAATTATTATGTTTTGTTGCCGTTTATAAGTAACATAAGATGTAATCTAAAATGATTAAACCAGAATTTATCCATGTGTTATTTTATTCTATTCTAAAATAAAAATCTTTTAAAATTTAAAATAATTGTTTTTAACCTTGTGGCCCATCACATCCTCCAACTAAATAAAAGTGGCCCTAAGTCGAAAAAGGTTGGGAAGCACTGCCCTAAAGCAAGCCTTGAGGCGGCCATGCGTATAAAGTAAGCGACTTCATTTTCTTAGCCTCGGCATATGAGGACGGGTGGCCAGTACTTTCCCACGCCATCTCGTCTTCCCACCAACATCGTTTGGTCAGTGCTAAGGAGTGCAGATAAAGCAGAAATCTTGAACCAAATTTCCAAACCAAATTGATAGATATGCTCTTGTTGTAAATTGATGTCTTGTAATTAACACCTCATCATGGCAACCCAGCAGAAGGGTCTTTCCATGTGAAATCAACCAGTAAAACAGCAATTTGCCACCACACACCACTTTGGTTTTTTAAAACATTTTTCTACATTGAGTACATACAAAATGAGTAATAAAAGTGACAACTTTAACAGGATATCTCAAAATTTGACCAAGATATTAATTATTTAATTTAATGAGCAAAAAACGGACCGCAACAAAACGACATGACCAAGCAACTTTGGACAGTTATATCTCTGCCAGGAAATGAACTAGAGGGCTGAATGTCTTTTAATATAGTCCTCATTTTGCATGTACTCAATGTACAACCATTTTCACAAAAATCCATAGGGGTATGGTGACAGCCCCTAGTTGATTTGACATGGAATGACCCAGAAATGTTGTGGCACAGCAATGAATTTTTTTATTTAACACACTGGAGATTGAACCCAGAAAATGCCAACTCATTAGCAATCAACAACAAAGAACAGCAAAAAACACAGGTTCAAAGTTGAGACAGTTTAGTTTGGCAGCTAAGATGTTCGATTAGAGCGTCTTGATCATGAACCACATTACTCTACCTAAACAACAATACTTTTTACCTGCAGCAGATAACAAACTACACATTACTATTCATTACACATGAACACAGACAACATAATTAGCATAAATAACAGAATCTGACAGTTGATATAACATTATGGTAAACAGACAGCTGTAATTTTCCACACATATATCAAAGCTCGAGGGGCAGCCAACAAAAAACATCACGCATATATTGGAAATGACTTCAGTTAGGTGTACTGCCGTCCAGTGGACCCACTTCAACTGCTAAATCCTGCCCCGCGAATGAAAGAAATCACAACAACAGTAACGCCATTCACAAACACATTTCCTAAACAGTCTCTCTTAAAACCTACCACTGACAACGAAAAAGCAAAAAGCAATATTCTAAAAATATAGCTCATCCGCAGAACGCAAAATCATTGAAGGACCGGTTTTGCTTGCAACACTGAGCAATCATTCAAGTTTGTTGATCAGTGTAAACTTAACCTGTCAGTTAAAATTAGATCTATTATATAACAATTGGATACAGATCTGAAACTTCTGTCAATAAGCAAGACCACAAAGTCTTAAACATGCAAAAGCAGAAATGAACCACACAAAGGAGATTCCATTCGTTTTTGTGCCATTTTCCTGCAATAAATTAATATATATATATATCCAAAGCAACTGTGGAGATTAACTGGTGTCAATATGAGAGAACTGTTCCAAATTAAAACATTACCAAGTAGACTGAAGATCTGGGTGTCTACTGCTTGGAAGGAAGTGATGCCACACATTACAGAGCATACAACACTTCAACGGCATTTCTTCTCTAAAACATTTAGAATAGCAATATATCTTACTATCAACAACCTAACTCGATGAAAGAACACAATTAACAATAACAATATATCTTACTATCAATAACCTAACTCGATGAAAGAACACAATTAACAAGTCTCTAATTGATCTCTATTTTTTCAAACACAAATAATTTCCTCCATGTGCTAAAAATTAATGTATTTACATATAAAACAAGTGTTTGCAAGTATCACGTAAATTCAACACACAAACTACATGGTTAGAAGATCACTGCAACGAGATTTATGAATTAAACACAATTAAATTTTTAGCTGGTACCACTAAACAATACAACAAACAAAGACTTAAAATCACACTTAAACTTCATTGAACATGTTGCAAAAAATGCAAAGATTAAAAAACTTAGAAACTGTTATAATAAGAAATTGAAGGCAACTACGCAGGACATGTTTTTGATGTTACACTCATAAAAAGAAAGTGTTCTAAAGTATATGCCAAAACAATCGATATATTCGTAAACACCAACACTCAGATGTTTCGCATATAGTTCCTACTGCATGCAGTCAAACAATTGTTTCCTGCAGGCAGTCAGAAGCAGATCAATGATGTGAGATGAAACAGCAGTTCACTGACCGTAAACTATTCGTAATGACATTACATTGTCATTGTGCGCACGCTAGGATATGTACTGTCGCACATATACAAACCATATACATACCAAATAAAAACCACATACATACATACCATATACAAACCACATACGTACCATATACAAACCATATGGCATATACGTACCATGAATCATGATGTATATATATTGTTTACCTACATCTGTATAATGATGGTGAAACAATAAAAAAACTATGGTTATGGTTATACATACCATGTACGAACCATATACATACCATATAAGTACCAAATTTAGGTACCTAATTGATAAAGCTGAAAAGTCCATGGCTTAAAAAATTCAAATTCTATGTTTCAGTTACACTTCAATAACCAATCAAGTATGGAAACGCATATAAAATATTATTCTGCAACGTTTTGGGGTAATGTATAGTTTGTCCACTATGCTGACTTGAAACCGCCACTTTGGGAGAACAATCATACACTACAGCCGCATAAATCACCACTGTCAGACACTACACTACATGTGCGACTGTCTACAAATATTCTCACCACACTATAAATCACCAACATCAGAGCTATTTAACTTCTATGCACACAACAACAAAATCTGCAAAATCGACCACAGACTGAAGCAAAACTGTTAGTCTAGTGTTCAAGATCAAGGATAGAGCTGATGGCGCTACAAGGCAATAAAGATTCCAAAACATCTGAGATAATCGGCACACACCAATAGTGCACCTTGGCATTAAAAAGTGGCAATAGAATAATCATGGACCGATCAAGAAGAAGCAATATGGCACTTACAGTCAATAAAAGACTATACATATGTGGGATATTTAGCAGACACTTTATATAGAGCTTTTAAAACCTCAATGATGTGCTATTCGACACCGGATACAATACTCGGACAGCAAGCGATGCAGGCACAATAACATGAGAGTTACAATGCATGTGGGCATCTTGTCTGAAGTATCTGCGGTCGACTTTTAAATCCTTCCGGATCTTCGCAGGCGTGAACAACGATACCAGGAACAGATTCGGAGGCAGCTCGAATCTCATGTGATTCACCTAAAATCACATCGGATAAAATTCTGTTTTTTATACGGTTATCCAAATATGCATGCCAGAATGGTCTAATCACACTTCCATTTGTATTCAAACCTAACAATTGCAGTAGATAGCATAGCTAATGTGTTCTGCTGTAGGCCATTTGTCTGGCGTAAACTGCCTGCCTTGTAACCTGCAACTTAAAATTTAATTGCCTCATTTCTGTAAGCACTTGAAAATCATTCTATTATATCGCAGTTTTATTTCTTCAGATGCGGAATGCCGACTTCTTTCTCGGCGCTATATAAATGCACTACAACCCAAGAGCTAAGCCTCCTGCCTAGAAATTCCTCACCTGCAATTTCTCTTAATTGAAATCCGTATTTTTCATCCATAGCCAGGCCGGGAGTGCCTGTGAGTAGATACCTTGAAGGGACGCTATATATACTAAGTTCACATTGATTGATTGATTGAAATCAGCAATAAATCAGAATTACAAAAACAAACACTCTTTGATCCAGAGTTGTCCTAGCCTGCAGGACAGGATATCATATAGGTCCAATGGACCTGGTCCATAGAGCGAATTAAATCTTATCCTGATGCTATGAAGATGTTTCCTACCGGCCGCCAGGCTTGTAATTGCCGCTATGAGGTCGTAATTGATTGTTGGTTCCTTCTCGTTCACTGGCTCCCAACCGTCGGGCGGTGAACAAGGCGGAGATATAAGAAACTGTTTTTCAGGTTTTGGTGGCAGGAGGAACTGTGACGAACATGAGGGATCATTTGTCTCGACCGGCTGCAGAGAGTACAAGAAACATAAAGCAATACAAGCAATCAATATCTGTTAGTATGTATGAATGTATGTATGAGGTTATTCATATAGCACCTTATAAGAACCTCTTGAAGGTTCAATATCTGTGTGTGCAAAAAAAGAGAGAGCTTCCTCACAGCAAAGGTTAGATCAGAATGACATAGGGAATTGATCTCTTGTGGCTACCAGAGAAGTAGTCATTGATCAACTTAATGGGCTTAGTCTTCACTAAGGCTGTCAAAATTGTTGAAATGACAACCCGGGTACCCGTCAATTCGCACCGGGTACCGGACAGCGCGGATATTTTGTTAAGAAATGTAGAAAACTGCGCATTTTTACAGAATATCAGGCACCCGAGAACTGATTTTCATTGCGTGGGCACTCAGCCGATATGACCAACGGAATATTTTTGGCATATGTTCAGGTAAAATCGCGCATTGTTACGGAATTTCAGATACCCCAAACCGATTTCATTACCCAGGTAGTCAGCCTCGGTCGGGTACCCGTTGACAGCCTTAGTCTTCACACAACACTTTCTAAACATCAACAAGGATAAGCCAGTCACAGTCAAACAAGTGACTCTCACTTTATTTCTTTCCTGACACTGGAAGAATATGAACACAAAACCGAAAAAACAATAACCTGAAATAACAACAGCAACCTGAAATAGCAATAGCAGCCCAAAAATAACAATAGCAGCCCAAATAACAATACTAACCTGAAATAATAATAGCAACCTGAAATAACAATAGCAACCTGAAATAACAATAACAACCCAAAAAAACAATAGCAACCTGAAAAAACAATAGCAACCTGAAACAACAATAGCAACCTTAAATAACAATAGCAACCTTAAATAACAATAGCAAACTTAAATAGCAATAGCAACCTAAAATAACAATAGCAAACTTAAATAACAATATCAACCTGAAATAACAGCAGTTTTAGCAACCTGTTACCTGCGCAAAGTAGCACTTGATTGTCGAGCCCAGGAAGTTCCTTTGGTGCAGACAGATGCGAGCACGCGTGGCAGATCGAGGAAAATCAAAGACAATCCGAGCCCTGCGAAAGCTCTTCATGTAGAGAAAGTTGGCCTCGTGATCAAACTCCCTGAACAGCATCTCAAATTCATCCTACAGAAAACCAACAACAACAACTTCAATTTTAAAATATTCAGTAATAATAATGGGATTCCATTAGTTGGTTCTATGTGTGTGCACATCTTTTTCCAGTTTACTGTGCATTGCTTTGTTATATATAAAAGTGTCATACATACATACATACATACATACCTTTCCCAGTTAACAAAGGTTGTAGCTCCTTCTGATTTGTGTAATGAGTGGATTAACACAATATTCTAATCTCTAATACCCCCGGATCCCACAACCGAACCATCCCTACAGCTTCCAATATGGTTCGAAAATCTCTTCTAATTTGGACGATATATATTCAGGAAGACAAGTCATAGTACAGTACAGTGCAAGCCAAATATGGTTAACAACTGGCCAAACAAAGGATATACTCGATAACTTGACAAGAAAGAAAATTTTTCAGTAAGCAAAAGCTGAAAGAGGCACAATCAGCAGACCTATCTTCCCAACAGATTCCACACTCCTAGAATGAGCTGCATGACGTAATGGGAGCCTTACATGGCTGCCAACAGTTAAATCCGATTCCTGTAATAACTTGTCATCAATCGTTACTACTGTACTTGTAATCAAAATCATACTGTGTTTTGCCAATTTTAAATTTTCCAGAAATTATTATTACCATTACTATTATTATTACAATTACTACTATTACTGCTTATACAATACCATACAACTGAAATTTGATATTGTACTTCTTCCAATATTTTTTGCTCAGAAGTGCATATTTACTACTATCATTTCTATTATTACCAGTATTATTATTCTCACCTTGCTCTGCTCTACATCGTAAACGGAATCCGGAACACCCGTCACGATCAGAACATTTGGGATTTCGCACAAGTAGTCATCATCGTCCAAATCCGATCCAGAGAGCGGGTCCCCGGCAAGACCGATCGCTCCGTACGACGGGCAGTCGTCATCCGACAGACCAGCAACAAGTGAACTGCAGCCATTCTGTACTACGCCCGTCGCATCGCCCTCCGAATCATCAAACGAAACATTGGTAGCAGAATGCGTAGCCATTTTTTCCAGTACGAAGACACATTCGGAGAGAACTCTAGGCACTCACGCCATTCGGAGAATGGAAACTGTAATGACACAAAGATGAGTCCCAGTTTTACAACTAACTGAATTCGTATGCATCACTTGTCTTCAAGCTTTGAGAAATTCAATCAAATCCCACAGCAATCGAATAAGTTAAATTTATTAATGATGTAACTTTTTGATGCAATGTCATGCTTAGTTAGGGCCGTACCACGAGGGGCCAGGGGCATAGGCCCAGGGCGCCAATGTGGAAAGGGCGCAAATTTCAGGATGCACCATTTTCAAAATGTGGGGGCGCCAAATTGCTGCTACGCACCGGACGCAATAATAGCTCGGTACGGCCCTGTGCTTATTTACACCCTGGTACAGAAAGTAAATAAGCAGAACCATGTAATTTATGGACTTTGTGTAGGTGGGTGAGGGATAACAGTTAAACTATAAGAATGGATGTAAATTTAACATAACTTATCAAATGAAAAGGCAGACCCCGTTTCCTTTTTTGCTGTTTGGAAATTTGTTCATTGTGTTTTGTCTGCAATATCGTTCTGCCCTGGGTGAATACAATATGGATAAAGCTTCCAGATCAGAATATTTCAGAATAAAGTGAAATTTAACTTATGCTGCAGAATATACAGCATTTTCGCCACATTAGCTCCAATGAAAACATACGAGCAAGGTAAACCTCGGACCCAGCATATTGCTTTCTTTACTTTAATATCAGCTTGCTCTTGCTGAAAGTCTTAGGGTCAGGTTAGGTGTCGCGGGGTCGTTTATGGTGCGGTTAGGTGTTTAGAAGGTCAGTTACGGCTAGGATTTAAAGGGTAATATTCCGCCGCAGAAGCACCACGCATAAAAGTTTCAAATGACAATATTGCAAAGGTTAAGAAAATGTCACACATCGGACGTAACAGTGTAGTAGCTTCAGACCTTCTTGCGCGATAATGGACGTAGTTCTATCCGGTGTTAGATTCTCTTTCGCGTTCTGATCAGCGACATTTAAACAAAACAAAACTTTATGACCTTCATAAGTACACTCCCTAATAAACTGAATATTGTACTGCGCAAATAATTCATATTGGCCTTCACTTAAGACTTAAAGTATTCAAGAGCAGAACACACCCAGGCAATGTCAGTCGCAAGATCAATTAGATGCACAACCGGTCAGCGACGAAAAAAATTGTCTCTTGGGATAAATAAAAACAAGCGGGCATTCATAGCGAGCAGGCAAACGATTATAAAACGCGATTGGTGAAATTAAGAAATGTGCACAGCTAGTTTTGCAGCGTGCTGTTTTGTTTAAAATTCCACTAACCTTCTTAAACTGCGCAAAATGCACTCAGTTCTGCGTCTAATCCCGTCAGTTCCTTAAGAACAAAACTTACCTTTTATCGCTCACAAAATACAAGTACTTCCATCCATTGCCATCAGTAGCTAATAAACATGGCGTGTATTCGCTAGGTGACGAAACATTTTATTATTAAGTGAAGTCGCTAACCCTCGCTGAGACCTACACTGGCTGGAGAAAGTAGATTTTAATCCGGGATTTAGTTGGCGATATGATGTTGTTGCGACTTCATTTTTTGGTCCCAGCATACGAGAACTAATGGCCAATTTTTTCTTCACCGACTGATCTTCTAAGTTCTAACAGATTTACACATTTTAAAGCCGTGTTCGCTAGGGAACGCTAATTAAATCGAGCTGAAAGGTTGCAGACCTCTCTCTGATTTCTATTTCGCAGAGAGGACTTTGAACGCAGATCTAGACTCGGTTATTATTGGCAGACCTCTGATCAAGGTGAATCCGAGTAGACACGGTATCGTATGGCTAATGATCAAGTTCCATTATTAACAAATTAATAGGCTATCGTAGGCCTACGGGTTAATACGGGGCACGAACCTAGAACTATATAAATCGATTTCAAAATCCCAGTTTACGGTGCCCTTGGGATGTTTTAAACTAAAACGATCAGTGCTGTAGAAATCGATTTATAAAACCTAGTTCGTTTAGGCTATTATTTAATTTTTAAAAACAGTCTCAAAAATTAAAACTGTTTGTTTTTTGGCTTTTGACTTTGTATAGTCAACAGTTCTAAATTTGTTGGGGTTGTGATTTATTGTGACATTCACGTGGCAGTCTCCTTCGACTGGGTTTGTTGTTTTAGCTAGTAGTCATGGGCAATGGGAAGTTCTTCTATGCATGCACTTCTAGGTCGTAACGTTATAAAACCTAACCACTTTCTTGAAAAACCTAGTTTTTTCCAGCCCTGGCAACAATTATTTTGAGCGCTTGCCCTGTGCCTGGAGGCGCGGGTTCGTGCCTCACTGAGGCGCCAACTGTGTATATAAGGAAATCAAGCAGACGCAAAGATTTCTTTTGGCAGGTGGGGGTACACCCAATGAAATGGGTATATGTGAAGGGGACACACTTATAGCGTGACCCCTCTCTGTAAAAGGTGGGGGGGAGCCAAAGAAAGGGATAAGAAATTTAAAGGGACACACGTATAACGTGTTCTCTTTCTGTAAAAGGTGGGGGACTTGTCCCCCTCGCCCCCGGATCGCTGCTTCTGACATCAAGGTATTACCAGAGGCGTCAATCGATCGTCCTGAGTGATGGAGGCAAACCCCCAGTCCCAAGTGTCAGTATCAGAAAGACAATTAAGATACCTCCCTAGGACTCAAAAATAATCCTTCTCGTATGAAATTGTGGGCATTCGCCTCCTTGCTTCCCCTACCTTGACGTTTATTGAGTGGAAGTCCGTTCCACACTCAACTTATAAACAAGTCTTTATGCATGCTTTCGACGGTGAAGATACAATCGACCTGTAAGTACTGGAGATGCCAAAACATGTGCTAGGCCAATCATTATTGACATTTCATTTTAATCAATTAGATCGATTTCAGGAACAGATATGATCGTGCCAATTTAACTTGCATCAATCGAGATCGAGAATGCTGAAGAAAAACTATCTAAACCCGATGGCTATCCCAGCCACATCCTCTTTGCGGTTGCTTTGGGTATAACAGGCACAACCTCCAAAATGGAACTCGGCGAACGTGAAGAAGTAGTCTGGGAGGTTACGGTTGGCTGGCTGTGAGACGCAATTGGAAAAGATCTGGTCGCAAAACGGCCAATTGGTGACTCCGACCAGGTAGTCTGATGGCTTGCGTACGGAGAAGTTTGGGAAGAGCGTTATCTGACTGTTCGGATTTGCATCACAGTTGGTGAAAGTGACGTCGACGCCATTCACCTGCAGTCCTTGAACTTCCCGGTTGGTTGCACTGGCTATCGGAAGGAATCCGAAGTACAGGTAAGGCTCACCGAGCACGTCACGGTTGATTGGATCTTTGTAACCGACGTTTTCGCTAAGGCCGACTTTCAATGGAACCAACCTAAATGTTGAAATGATTAACTTAACATACCTTAAAATTTCCAAATGATTAACTGAACATAACCTAGAATGTTCATATGATTTTAACTTAACATAACGTAGCTCCTTATTGTTCCCAAATTACAACAACAGCGCGCGTACACGATCATATTTTCAAATTAGATTACAACCACAGATGCATGCCTTATATTCCATTTGAAGCAGTTCTCAGGCTTTCAACGTATTATAATATGCCCTAATATAAAATCTGGAAGCTTATGAAGCTCTTCATGTGTTGCGCAGTAGTTAACATGCACATATTGCATAGGTGAATTGCAATCATTTGTCGGTTAGACCCTTCATCAATACGCGCAGTTGATAATACAGTTAGACTGGTTTGATAATTATAATAATTATCATAACTGTATCAATGATGTACGATATGTCTAAATAGCTCCTTTCAACAGCGTTTCACTCGCTGCGCGTTCGCCAAAACCTCGCCTCTTGCGATGTTCCCATTATAATTATTACGTACGCAAACAATCTTTTCGGACCCCTCACCTCTGTTGCACTGCTTACATTCTGTGGACCCACTCCTCATGCGTAGGTTTACGTACATACCTACTGAGCTCCGTGCACCCCACCCCATTTAAAGATTAAATAGCTAAAGACATTCTGTAAGTCATTGATTTTACCGTAAGCTTTTTTTAAGCATCATAGTTTAAACTTATAGCTTAACTTGTTAACTGCTATAAGAAAATAAAGTAGAAACAATACTTGCATTATAACAAGTTTTAATGTTTAGCCTATATAGGCTAATTTTGGTTAAGTAGGAATATAGTCCGTGATTGGGTTTCCGTTCTGATTTTGAAATTCCATAACTTTAGGTCTGAGCAATAGCTTAAATAGGTTAACAATTAAATATACTTTAGATAAGCATTTAATGTGTGCCTTAGATGTGCGATAGATATGTTTCGACATACATTAGATATATATTGAATTCATTATATATTCACTAGATAGGCATATATCATAAATTAGATACATATTGGATATATATAATAGATAATACTTTAGATATAAATATATATATATATACTACATACGCGTATTGTGGTAGTTGTTTGAGAATAGCGCAGAACTGTGCTCCGTTGTATAACCTGTAACAGAATCGGAAACTCGTTTTATTGGTGAACATCATGGAGACTTCATCACTTGTCAGTCTTTCGAGAAAGGTTGGATTGATGTAGGTGAATCCACCTCCGTCAGTCTCCATATCGCAGTAGACCTACAGGAATTAAGACAATCAGCTCAACAGAGACACATGATAACCACCTGTGTTAATATGCAATCTTATCTGTTCTAGTATTCAAATCTAATCAAAAGGCTTTTATGATTACGTTTTCATAAAGAGACAGCCAGAACATTTAAAGGATTGACGGACTCTTAAGAATTCGCATACTTTCACTTTCCCGTCTGTCTCGACATCGACCAAATCTGTCTTGGCAGCTCCTCTCTGTCTGTCTGTCTGTCTGTCTGTCTGTCTGTCCTATCTATCTATCTATCTATCTATCTATCTATCTATCTATCTATCTATCTATCGATCTATCTATCTATCTATCTATCTATCTATCTATCTATCTATCTATCTATCTATCTATCTATCTATCTATCTATCTATCTTGATACAGATTTCAGAAGACCATTAATAGGACCTATCAGAGGCCCTAAATCCAAGGCTCACTCTTAATTAATTTTCAAATGATTACACCCACAGATGCCATATAAATGCCATTTGAAGCAGTCACCGAAGCTCTGCGAGTGATATGCACTAGTTTAGAATGGAAACAAGCACGCATTTCATTGGATGTGGTTACATACATGTAGGCGAAGTGAAAACATTTGTCGGTAACATCATAGCGTGCAGCAGAAGTAGCGCTGGGCTTTCGAGTGGCGCTTTTGAACTTTGGAGATTACGATTACGATATAGTTGATCATAATTATTATAGCAATTATCAGAGGTCATTGTATTGCAACTCTAGCCTATCGCTGATAAAATGGGTCGAATGCCTTATAATATCTTGAGCAGCTGCAACCTATTTCAATTTTGCTACAATAACAACCCACCTCAATAATGTTTCCATTGGAGGTGCCAACAGGATACGTTCCACTTGGAGAGCCTGGACGCTGGAATTTCTTATAACTGCAAATGTTCTCTGCTTCGATACATTGGACACCTGAAAGTGTCAATTTTCAATATTTTATTTCAACTGCAGAAACTGATCTGCTTTAATTCCTACAAGCCACTCGTGTAGGCCTAGTACTTTAATGGTTAATAGTTCCTAAAGTTAATAAAACTATTGAGGCTAAAATAACTATAATAATTGAGAATAATTATAGTAATACTGATAATAATAATTATAATAAAGACGAAAGAATCAGTTAATCATAAATTTTATTATTGCAATAATTGTAATAATCATCAGAGATCGTTGTATTGCAACTCCAACTCAAGGCAGTTAAATAATAATAATAATAATAATAATAATAATAATAATAATAATAATAATAATAATAATAATAATAATAATAATAATAATATTAATAATAATATTAATTATAATAATAATAGGCCGAGCAATTATAATATTGATTTTCTTCTTCTTGCTTCCACTTCTTCTTTCTCTTCTTCTTCACAAATTTCTTCTTCGCATTTCTTCTTCGCATTCGTCTGCTTCGCACGCTACTGTCTTCTTCTCTCAGTGACAGGAGCCAGCCCAAGAGCAAGAGGCTTATCTAGTCACTAAATGAATTAGACATACCTGCACTAGTAGTTGCGCAGGATATCACGATTAGCAGGATTCCTAAAAACCAACTCATCATCGCCATTATTGAATCTTATTTGCTTGCCAATTGATTGTTAACCTTCGACAGAATATGTATACTTGGTAACTGCAAAATGTTTTCTTAAGGACCAACTGTTTTTAAACGAAATCACGCTTTCTTTCCAAACTGTTCAGACTTTCCGGCGTCAAACTCTTGATGCTTTTGGTTGATGTTTGTCGATTTTTCTTGAAATCGAAGACGATTATAATTGAAAAAGTAAAAAATCGCTAACATTTTTAAAAAGTATTAGACAAATCGATGTGATAATTAAACAGTTAGAAAACATGATAATTACTTCTCATAAAATGCTGTCAAATGAAGTCCATTTAAAAGTCCTTAGTCTTAAAATATTTGCACGCAGCCTCAGATGCAGGCTATAGGCCTACTTTAAAGATTTTGAATTGGACTGGTGCATGTTTTGTTTTTAGACATTTGATGAAATTAGGCCTATATAGGTCTAGCAATAATTGCAATTTGAGTGCCGTGATTCGTAGACAACAGTCGATGACTCGAAGCTACGATTCTGAAGCACTTGGTTGAGCAGGAAGGTATTAAAGAATTCTCCTTGTTCACCGACATTTATCCAAGATAAAGATATTGACAGAGAATGTTAAATCTATGATTGTTAGAGAGCACTGGGTAAGAAATAAAACCCCAGACTGTCGTAAAGGGACTAATAATTGAGGTCCGGGTAGCAGGGTCACCATTTCACAGGTATTTGATAGAAGCTGGGAAAGATCGTGTAGCCTACTGTAGGCATTTATACAACTTGACTTTTTAACTATTAAAATTAAGCTGTCATTCTGCCCTCACACGTTATATACAACTTAGTTATTCAACTAACTAACAAAATGGAGAATTAATGCTCACGCATGTAGACCACTTAATAAATGAAACCAATCACAGAAGAGAAATGGTTACCGGGTCTCAAATTAACGTGTGAGTTAATTACAAAAAAATTTATGTATGTATGCATTGTTGGATTCAGCTAGTTTATGGTCCAGAGTCTAGCGAATTAAACATAAAACTCTATGCTAAATATAAAAATGTATATTTAAGCAGAAGTATTTGTAGTTGTATGTATGTATGTATGTATGTATGTATGTATGTATGTATGTATGTATGTATGTATGTATGTATGCCTGTATGAATGTATTTATGTATGTATGTATGTATGTATGAATGTATGTATGTATGTATGTATGTATGTATGTATGTATGTATGTATGTATGTATGCTTGCACGCATATATGTATGTATATACATACGCAGGAGTATCAAATAAGAACTTGTAGAAGTTGTTCTCAAGTACACATCATGGCAATTGATTCAGTTCAATTGATCTTGCGTTAGTCGAATGTGCTGTTCGTTAATTGCTAGATCCTTCAGCCTTTCCTCAGACAATTCGATACTTAATAAGAACTCAATAAGAATCTGCTGCAGGATCGATATATGTGCTAATACACAATAACATAGACAAGATTTTTTAGACTAATTGTCTCACTCGCGAGTTAATTGCAAATTCATTTAAACGGATTTCCGGAGAAAGAGGTATGGACTATTGCAACTTCTTCTGTTGCTGACGGATTCGGTTATCCAACTTCTTTTACATTCAGTCACGAATCGAACAAACCATCGTCCTTAACCGATCCCTATTTAATTTACCCCAGAAGTTTTTCCATCCCTGGATACGATTATTTAGAGCGATTGCTTTGTGCCTGGGGTGTGCTGGTTCGTGCCTCTCTAAGGCGTCCACTGTGTGAGAACGTCAAGGTAAGGGCCCATCCATATATTACGTAAGCAGCTAAATCTGATTTTCGGACCCCTCCCCCTGCTGTACCCCGTACATTTCGTGGACCCCTGAACCATGCGTGCGTACATCTGAGGACTACCCCCGACCGCAAAGGTAAATGGTTAAGGACATCTATAAGACATTGATTTTACCGTAGGCCTATAGCTATTTTTTAAAGCATCATATTTAACAGCTTAAATTTGTCAACTGTTATGAAGAAATAAAGCCCTAACAACAAATGCATTTTAAAAGGGTTAATGCACATAAAATTGATTAAGCAAGAATAAAGTCTGTGATTGGGTTTGCAGTTCTGATTTGAGTAGACTGTGCCGTATTGTGGGCGTCATTATTAGACAATTAGGTCTATATTTGCGTACGCCTACACATTTTATGGACCCCATCAAACGCACCAGTACGCAAAATAGCCGAAATTGATGATGATGATGACGACGACGACCACGATGATGATGATGATATTCGTTTATTGTAGTAAAATACCTGCCAGATGACAGACCACATCATAGCTTACAGAAAATTTTGAATTGACTAGATAGAAATAAAAGCATTTCCTTAAAGTTCGGATTTCTAGTCTGTCAGCCTGCCCTTTTCGGACGATTCTTGTGTTTATGCGAAACGTCCTCCCATCACTGTGTACGTAATATGTGAATGGCCCCTAACTAGGCTACTCAAAGTGCTCCCGACCCACCACGGCTACAGTTTGAGGCTATAGAGTAGAATGCGTCAGAATGGACCCTGGGGAGTTACCCTGGGGAGCAAGCGCAACGTCAGAGGGAGCCCGCTCCATGTTCAACTTAAAAACAAGTTGTCTTTTAATATGCACGCTTTTAACGGTTAAGCAGGGGTGTAACAGGCCGGGGGCAGAGGGGCACCGGCCCCTTCCCCAGTTTCAAAACTGGGGGGGGGCAAAGACCCCCATTTTTAGTGCTCAATGCCCCCCATGTGCCCCAAAATCGGTTCTTTTTTATGTTTATCCATTGACTTTTTAAGATTACCTTTGTTAAAATAATTTGTCCACATTTTTAAATTTCTGGGGGGAGCAAAATTCAAAAAGTGGGAGCAATATTTTAAAAATGATGCCCCCCACTTTTCAAAACCTTGTTACACCTCTGCGGTTAAGATACTATGTTTCTACAAATGCCACATCATGTGATAAATCAATCATGATTGACATTTCAACCTCATCATTTATTAGATCGGTTTCAGCAACAGATGGCCTATGACTTTGTGTCAATTTAACTTAATAAAAAACCACCGAGAACGAAAAGGTTGAAGAAAAACTATCTAAACCCGATGGCTATCCCAGCCATATCTGGCATGCGATTGGTTTGGGCATAACAGGCACAACCTCCCCAATGGATTTCGGCAAACGTGTAGAAATGATCTGGGAGGTTGCGGTTGGCTGGCTGTGACAAGCAATTGGAAAAGATCGCGACACAAAACGGCTCATTGGCAACTCCGATCAGGTAGTCTGACGGTTTGAGTCTGGAGAAGTTCGGGAAGAGCGTAAAATGAGTGTTCGGATTTTCGTCACAGTTGGTGAAGTTCAGGCTGACGCCATTCACCTGCAGTCCTTGAACTTTATGGTTGGCTGCACTGGTTATCGGAAGGAATCCGAAGTACAGGTAGGGCTCACCGAGAAAGTCGCGGTTCATTGGATTATTATAACCAACGTTTTCGCTCAGGCCGACTCTCAACGGAACCAACCTGAAATGTTGAAATGGTTACAACCACGTATACCTAATATGTATGCAGCGGTTAAATCCAGCCGAGATCCGGTAGCTGTATCATATTGTAAGATATAATTATATTACTCCATGACCGCTGCCAGGCCGCAACAATGATATACGTATGTTGAACCACTGTGGGGCAGTGACTTTCAACAGCTGTTCTCTGGCTACAAACTCACCAAGGCCTCACCTCTTGCTATCTTCTCACGGGTAGTGTTGTTTTAAAACAACACTTGTTTTAAAAGAACACTACTCACGGATCTTTCACTCGAAACTAATGTATATTAGTGTAATGTGTGATGTTATTACAATGCGCTGCTTTTTCACAAACTCTATCCAGATTAATTCTTGTCCTCCTACCTTTCTCACAGTTTGACACACTATAAATATACATTGAATCTATAGATATTCATTAGACACATTAGATTTACATTAGATATACAATAGAAATAGGATACGTTGGATACACATCAGATATAGGCTACATTACTTAAAAGAATTAGATAGACATTGGATAAACATTTAAATATACGTTAGAAATGAATTATACATTAGGTAGGGCCTATTTATATACATGTTCGCTGCATGCATTAGATATAGCCTACATTAGACATTAGATAAACATTAGATATACTTTAGATGCGCAATAGATTAATTATACATTGAAGCCATTATAGGTCATATTCTCTTTTTATCACCGAAATTTGATACCGCCTTTTCTCGAACTTTTTTTCTCAGAAGTGCACACACATGCCTCGAAGGCGCAATTGCAGTTGTAGGCCTACTGCAGAGCATTCGTGCGCGAAGGACTTGCTCAAGGTCCCTACACAGTGATAACTCCCCGGACGAGGGTCGAACTCGCTCAACGCACTCTGAACGTTACGGGCTGACCGCTCTAACCGATCGGCCACTGTGCCACATATTTATTAGACATAGGCTGTATTAGATATGTATACTTAAAGGGCCGTTCACATATTATATAACGCTCAAGGGGTAGGTGGGTAGGTTCCGGTTTTGTTAGCGCTATATTGTGTAGGGTGGGGAGGGGTAGGTTGAAGGTTTTGTTATATAACAAACTTTTTTCAGCTAATGCTATTTTACCTGTTTGCCTGCCATATACCACGGACCTTCATTGTTAAATCGTAGTTCACAATACGTTGTGAACCAAAACTAGCACCATTAGCTGCCACCCCTGGTGAATTGATTTTACGTTCTTAGTTATTATTTTATAAATACACTTTTAACAATTTGCAGTTTACAATTTTAGCAATTTCATGTACATGGCTCTAAACGCTCTAAAATTCAATTCTGTGTGCTTTGTTTTGATTCTGGTTTAAATTAAAAGTAATTCACTTTAAATAATTATTTTGGTAGGTATTATCATGATGTTTGATTTCATTTTCTATAGTATTTGTAAATAGCTTATGTTTGCTTAAATACCCAATTGCAGTTGTAGTACGCACTCTATATACATCATACGCTATTAAATAGGTAGAGTTGTACCGCGAACTTATCGATAAATACTTGATAGTGCAATATTAAACCAATCCATTCTGTGTGATACTATAATGCTCATTTCTAGTGCAAAACAGGAGGGAAACTAAAATGGTGTTTTTAAATAGGATGTACGTCACTATGATGCATTATCATTCTGTATTATAGTAGGATTCCATGCAGATACATGGTGACAATCGTCAACTATCCAATTAGTTACCGTAATTAATACAAGTGAATTTAGCGCCATTAAAAGTGCGATTATTAAGATGCAGAGGAGCTCCATACATCCGGTCTAATCATCATTGGGACGAGAGAGTACACAATTTTAAGGTAGCTTTTGTTACATAGCTAATTGGGCATATGATGATTTTTACTGCAGTTCTTGAATTGGATAGAGGCAATTATCAGTTGAATCACTACTATTAAAGTGCTAACTAACATTGTATTGTTAAAAAAGTGTCAAATTGTGCAATACAATTATGGCGATTGTATGTCTTTTAATGTGCTTATGGGCTGGGGTGGGGTAGGGGCGTGGGTAGCATATCTGTTATATAATATAGGGGGGGGGGGGGGTTCACAGCTGCTGTTATATAACGTTTTGGGGAGTAGGGAGTGGGTCAAAAATTGGGATTTTATGCGGTATATAATATGTGAACGGCCCCTTAGATATACTTTAGATATAAATTATACGGTAAGTATACGTACGCGTATTTGGGTAGTTGTTTGAGAATGGCGCAGAACTGTGTGCCATTGGACAACCTGTAACAGAATCGGAAACTGGTTTTGTTGGTGAACATCATGGAGACTTCATCACTTGTCAGTCTTTCGAGAAAGGTTGGATTGATGTAGGTGAATCCACCTCCGTCAGTCTCCATATCGCAGTAGACCTACAGGAATCAAGACAATCAGCTCAACAGAGACACATGATAATCACCTGTGTAAATAAACAATCTTATCTGGTCTAGTGTTCTAATCTAATGAACAGGCTTTTAATTGACCCAAATGTTCAAACGATTACACCCACAGATACGTTAAATGTCATTTAAATCAGTTATCCGGCTGACAACATACCAAGAAGTTTATGAAGCTCTACAAGTATCGTGCAGTAGTTTAAAATCGAGGCCAAGCATACATTGCATGGGTGAAGTGCAAACATTTGCTAGTAACATCAATTTGTGCGGCAGAAGTAATTGATTCATAAATATATTGTAATCAATTATCAGAGGTCGTTGTGTTGTAGCTCTATCCGTGATCATACAATAGGCCTATGCATGATTTTGAATGCTTAACATCTTGATCTGGGTAATCATCAATAAAAGCGGGTCCAAACGGGCGATCATCAAGGGAGCGCGGACATGAGGGCGCGCCTCACAAGGGCGACCAGCCAATAAGAGTGACACACAAAAGGGCGGCACTCAAAAGGGCGAACGTTTTTAATGGAAGTGGGAATGATGAACAGAATTATTTTTGTCTTAAGCATGATCCTTTTCATCGATCCCGCTTCTGATTAAGCACGCTTTATTTTCATCAATTGCGTTTATACTCAAACATGATACTTTCACCATTCCAGCTTACACTTAGGCATGGTTCCTTTCATCAATCTTGCTTCTAATTGAACACAATTTTCTTATCAATCCCGCTTCTATTCAAGTATGATTTTTATAAATTCAGCCTCGCCTTAAGCATGATTTTTATCATCAATCCAGATTCTAGTTAAATAGTATTCTTTTATCGATCCAACTTCTGTTTGAACATAATTTTTTTCATTAATACAAATTTTAGTTGAACAGAAATCTGTTCATCATTACCACTTCCATTAACACCGATCACCATTTTTAGTGTCGCCCTTTTGAGTCAGTCGCCTTACGAGGAGCGCCCTTATTATCGCGCTCCTTTGATGGTCGCCATTTTGTTCGCGCCCTCATTAGGGTAAACCTTGATCTGCATCTCATTTCATATTCGCAACAGTAGGCCTAGGCCTAATAACCCACCTCAATTATGTTTCCATAGGAGGTGCCAACAAAATACATTCCACTTGGAGAACCTGGACGCTGGAAATTCTTATAAGTGCAAACGTTCTGCGCATCGATACACTGGGTACAGTGGGTACCTGAAAGTGTCAATTTTCAATATTTGATTTAAACTGCAGAAAATGATCTGCTTGATTTCCTACAAGCCACTCGTGTTTTTCTTTAATGGAGAACAGGCCTAGTTCCTAAAGTTGAAAAGGTTATTGAGGCTAATATAACCATGATAATTGAAAATAATAATAATAATGATAATATCGATATTAGGCATAGTAACCATCTTCTTGTTTTTCTTCTTGTTAATCCTCTTCTATTTCTCCTTGTTTTACTTCTGTCTTCTGGCTTCTTCTTCTTCTTTGCATTCTGCTTCTTCTTCCTCTTCTTCCTATTCTTAAGTCACTAATTGAATTAGACAAACCTGCACTTGTAGTTTCGCAGGATATCACGAATAGCAGGATTCCAAAAAACCAACTAATCATCGCCATTTTGAGTCTTATTTGCTTGCCAATTGAATATGAACCTTCGACAGAATATGTACTTGGTAAAAACCAAAATGTTTTCATAAGCAACACTGCACCACCTGCTTTGAACGATATCACGCTCGTCTTCCCAATGGCAAACTCATGGTGTGCGTGTTTGCCTAATGTTTGCAATTTCCATTTATCTGGAAATCGAAGATGATCATAATTGAAAAGGTCAAAAATATTGCTACCATTTGAAAACTTAGTAGACAAATCGATATTATAATTGAACAGTTAGGAAACATATCTATTGTTTTTAATAAAATGTCAAATTAAGTCGATGTAAAAGTCCAGATGTACAGGGCCTATGGGGAACGGATAATTGCACCCCCGGATAATTGCCCACGGACAATGGCCTATCCCGACTAGGATAATTGTCCCTACCGGATTGACAATAAGTCGCCCAAAGTATATATTTGCATGCTTGTATGTGTATTATTTATATGATTCATGATTGCATGCACGTGTGTATGTGTGCATAAATATGTCAATGTAGGCTATAATTGCGACTATCTATGTGTGTATGCACATGTACATAAGTAGGCTACATGGCTACGTACAAACCGAGAACAAGATGTTATATGATGATAATTCGTGTCATCGTAGCTCATAATAAAGATTCGTCAGCAGATGAATGCGTGTCACTGCTCTAGTTATTAATTTTGTGTTACTTCATTGGTGTAAATTTAAGAATCTATCCAACGTTCCAGAATTTCCAAAAAATCAGACATTATGGAAAAGAACAAACTAACTTATGATTTTCGCTTTCTGTTGTTAGATGCATAAATGCAGTCAGTATCGTATCGTGTCCTTAGAATCTCAAACAGAGAGCTGACTTCAACTCATTTTTTAAAGAAGTTTGTTTCTTGAAAAACTTTAACATCAGCGCATGAAGCATAACAATTTCTTAAAGAATGTAAACAACTGGACAATCAAGACATGTATATTGTAAATTTTTCGAGAGGCGTTGAAAGTGTTTGTCCAAATGTTATTATTGTGCTGCATAGGCTTATGTTTTTAACACTAATGGTAAACTAAATGTTCTGGTGAGCGCTCATTTTCTCAGCAGAAAAAAACGAACAGAGAAACACAGTTGGTCAAGAATGGTTAGTTCAATTAGCTTGCAGTTTATTGAATCGGGTATTATGAGAGAGATACAGTTTGCAGATATTTGTTCAGATTTTGCAAGAGAAAAATCCGGGGAACACTTTTATGAAGAGTAGGCCCTAAATATTTTTTGAAATTGTGCACATTTTAAATCTGCTTGTTTATTTAAAAAGTTATATTGTCTTAAATGATAAACGTATAGCTAAAGAAGTTTATATTGTTAAGTTTAAATTTTGTATCTCGTATGTTCCCGGAACAAGGGCCGACATCTGATGCTGACTTTGAACCTCAATCCGGCCTGGCTCTACTATAGACCTATTTTGGCATTTGCGTGTACCATAGCCTAATTGGTAGGCTATACATCCCTGCAATTATGCCCTGTCACTAGCATGGTGACCAGCAAGACAGCAGCGGATAAGAACGAAGCCAATTTACTCGTCTCTTAGAGTTTCGTTGACAAATTCTTCGAAGAATTTAGAAGAAACAAGCTACCAATTCTAGCTAGCTAGCGTGAAATCGTGCAAACACGTCGCATTAGCTACCCACTCTGCTTATATATAGGTATGTGAACTTCTACGCCAATAAATCAAGGTCATGTCTCAAGCTGTCTCTGATTTACAATTGCTTGACATTCTTGTCAAATATATATATATATATATATATATATATATATATATATATGATGCGGCCGATTCTGATATTGACAATGAATGATGGACTACTTAACGTCACGTTAGATACACAAGATTAGAATCTATCCAAGATCTGCAGAGTGACAGATTCTTTTTCGTAAATAATAATTAATGCTGTGGACGTAAATCGTAATCTTCAGTCGAAAGCCAAACGCAGGGGCAATAGCTAATTAGCGACAATTAACGGACTTAAACATCCTTCTGAAACCCCCTCTCTGCGGAGAGGTTTAATGGTGCAAAAAATTTATGGCGCTCTAAGGATAGCTTGATAGTCTCGTCATAATTATTTTGATGAACAATGTTGGACAAATTTATTAATAGTCTGTTGAAGGCAACGTAGTAATCAATCTTTATTAGCACGAATAGCCGAATCCAGTCCAAAGGAGTAGCCTGGAGTAGGCCCCTATTCACAGGATATCGTCAATCATTTTAACGGTACATGTCTGTTAATTCACCCCCAAAATAAAACTTGTCCATTTTCTCTAAGCTTCTCTAGTTTAACCATAACCAACGATTTTTTAATTAATCCCGTCAGACAAACAAAAGACAATAGTATAAAAGTCTTTACAGAGTTCAATTATCAACAGTTGAATGATAGGGAATAATAGGGAAAAGATAATAGTAATACCCCTCAAATGATTTGCATGTCCGTTTTCCATATTTTGAATAAGAATAAATTCTTTCTCACCGAAAGTTTGGCCGTAATAAAAATAAAACTGACTTCAACGACCGAACACATAATTAGGTCACAGAATAACACGCGATCGAAGCACTATCAATCAAGATCCATAGGGGCCTAAATAGCGATCCTGCCCTATATCTACAATAACCCTAGAAGTTAGAACTAACTCTAACCGACCATCATGAAGCCTACCATGCCCCTAACCGGCACTCACGATGCTTAGTTTTTGATAAAGGGGAGAACAGAATATATTAACTATTTTTCAGGCCATATTGTTTGGGTGTGAATTGACAGACAAGTACCATTTTAACTGTCTGTTTTTTACATTATTTGTAAAGTAATCTAATTATTTGCATAAGTGGTGTATAGGGATTTTCATTACATACCATTATACTATCCGGGGGTTATTGTCCGATTTTGTTGCATGGGGTTACTGTCCGGGGGTTATTTGCACGATGGGGTTATTGTCCAGGGAGTTATTGTCCTAGAACTTTACACTTAGACACTTAATACACTGTTGGAAGAAGATCAAATACTTAAAATTAACTACGTTGTGCAAACTTATAGTTTCTACACAAGTAAATATGAGTAGAGGAATATAAGTTGTTCTTAAGTGCATAGTTAGCAATTGATTCACTTCAATAAATTGTGCGTTTTGTCGAAGTAGGCCTATGAGTTGTCCTTCATTGCTACGTTCAGTGTCTTTCGTCTGGTTACTCGAAATTTGGTAAGAACTCAACAAGAATCAGCTGCAGAGTCGATTTATGTATGCTAATAAACGAAGACAATAAATTCTGGTTGTCTTATTCGCAAGTTAATTACAAATTCATTTAAACGGATTTCAGGAGAATAGAGACGTGGTCGATGAGAACTTCCTCTTTGTCGGACGGATTCGGTTATCCATCTTCTTTTACATTCTACCGTGATTTAAAAAAATCATCGTCCTTAACCGATCTCTATTTAACCAATATTTGTTTTAAAATTCTCTTAATTTCGATGATTGCAAATCAGTTTCAGCTTGCCATCAGAAATGTATAGGCCCCATATAAAGTCAATGAATCGTATAAGTAAATGAATCGTGTATGTCAATTAATCGCGTGGGTCAATGAATCGCATGGGCCAATAAATCGTTGAAACTGGAGCGGTCAGTTTATCTGAATCCGATGGACAATCCGAGCACATCCGGGATCCGATTCGTCTGGAGATAGCAGCCACATCCACCGAAATGCATCTCTCCAAACATGAAATAGTCGTCCGGCATCGCTCGACCCGATGGGTTCGGGACCAGGTTGGCGTATATATTGCTGCACACAGATCCAGGGACGTGGTAGTTTGAGGGCGCATTTTCCCTGAAGTTCGGGAACAAAGTGAGAAGGCTGTTGGGGTTTTGGTCGCAGTTTTGGAAAGCGATGCGACGACCATTGACAAGGACTCCCTGAATATTCTTGTTGGAAGCGTGAGTTATGGGAAGAAAACCTAGGAAGAGGAAAGGTTTCCCGAGGATGTCCCGGTTTATCGGACCTGCGTATCCGTCAAAGTTGCTCAGGCCAAGTTTCAAAGGAATCCCTCTGAAATGTACAGAAAAGGAAGCCAAAATTCAATAGAAATAAATTAAGAATTATATCTATAAAATGAATCGTTCACTGTGGGTGAAATCTGGACTGAGCATCCAAGACTAGCGCGGAGTCCTCTTTAAGTAGATATTAGGCTACTAAATAATAGTCTGGCTGTTTGCAGCTAGATACAGGCCACTAGATGAAGTATTCGGCTTAGTGCGGGTAGTCCTTACAATTCCTAAATGTGTTGAACATTGTTTCCCGATGCTCGGAATGTTTGCAGGAAGGGGTAACATTATGTGATCGCGAACCCTCTATGTTATTCTCGGATGCTAAAAGGTATTCGTGCAAAATTTGGGAGCAATCGGTCGAGTAGATCATAGGTTTTTGTGGAACATACATAGCTGCATATATAGTTTACTTCTTTATAGTTATAGATGAAAGCAATTACCACAAACAGTCATGATGTCGATCAATCAATCAATCAATCAATCAATCAATCAATCAAAAAGACTCAGCGATATAGCGCCCCTTAAAGATATCTACTCAGAGGTGCTCCCGGCCTAACCACGGCTGAAAAGGACAGTTTTCAGTGAGGTGCAAAATGAAGATGAGGAGTTACTGGACAGGAGACGGAGCTCTATGGGGAGTCCATTCCAGACTGTAGGTCCCACCACCGAGAAAGCCCGATCGCTTCATTATAGAAGTGCGTGCAAAGGGGACAATCAAGGTCACCGTTAAACACAGATAACTTTACAACAACGTACGCTACATTCCTTTGACACACATTAATGTTTTTATAAATATCCGTGATATTCCGTTGGCCGCACTCTATCTCTACAATTCCGTTCGCTCTTGGTAGTCAGGTATAGAAAAACAAAAGTGTTCTCATAGCAATCGTGAGACTCGGTGACGGGTCAGAGGTTTATGTCATTTTTATACAAATAAGCCAAATATCATTCTGACATCCGATCACGAAATCCAGATTATTAATGCGTCGTTTGATAACTAATCTTAAGGAACCAGCATGACCACCAGCGGATCGGTGGGGTAGACTAGATCCTATTGGATTAGTTGCCTCAAAATGTTTTCGCGTCGGACAATAATTTATCTTCAAAATTTCTGTCTAAGCTCACTACTAATGCCCGGAAATCCCAGAATATAGTTCAAAGTTTCCAAAGAGCCTATAGGCCAACGCCACATAAGTAGACAAATATGCCGGTATGTAAGCCTACTCACGAATATTCTGGGAGTTGACGGAGCGTTGCGTATGGTTGTTCTCCATTGATTTTGCGAACGCGTAGGAGAACGGATGTTTTGTCGGTTATCATAGCAGACAGCTCTGCATCCGTCAAAGCCGCAACAGCCGATGGACTGAGGAATGTGTAACCGCCTTGATTCAAACCCATCTCACAATACACCTAAAAAATGTCTATACTAATAATAATAATATTATTATTATTACTTTTATTATTACTATTATTATTTTTTATTGTTTGTCTGTGTCCAATGCACTCTACTTGAAGACCTTGGCTACTACTATTATTATTATTATTGTTATTATTATTATTATTATTATCATCATCATTATTATTATTATTATTATGACAACGACACTGGTGAAATGTTGATGACGGTTCAATAAAAATAAAGTCTTGATAACCGGTTTTCAATACTTTATTGTTATAATAATTATTATTAATATATATACTTAGTTCTGAAAACTGCTTAAACTGCGGCACTGCAGGGTTTGCATTAGTGATAGGTAGGCGGCGTCTAGGTGGGTCTGTTATACGTACTCCGACGACTTCTCCACGTCTTGTCTTCGCCCAATACACTCCACTTGAAGACTCTGGATACTGCGCCAGTTGTCTTTTGCAAGTAAAGGAACTGAACATGCAGCATATAAATGTCATTTAGTCACATTTCCAGATTATTCAGATCATTCCACTCAAAAAATAAGCTTGACACAACATACTAACGTAGCCTGTAAAATACATATTAAGGCGATCTCGTGTAAATAAAGTCATTTAATGGCGCGGTATCCGATTCGTTAGAGAGCTTGCCTATAACGAGTAGAGTCGAGTTCGCGCATCCTCTGAAACGGTTATTGATGTGGTTGAAGAGCAGGACGAAGAGGATGAAGAGGACAGTGAACAAGAAGGAAAGAAGGAGACGAAACGAGTACCTGTCAGCACATGTGTATGTGTTTATGTATTCCACTATTATTGAAGTTTTTCTGTTTCATTCTTCTGTTTAGGGCCGCTTAATTAAGAGTAGGACTTCTCAAGAGAGCGGTGAATGTTGCCTACCAGATCGAATCATTGCTTCTTAACCTACGCAGCGCCGCGACCTTTGGGATTGGCGAAGTCGGGCACCGCCTATGGCGCCCACAAGTTGGGACACCAAAAACCTACTTTTTAAAATTTTTTTGATTTTTATTTTGTAGTTGTAAACATAATTTTATCTGTTTTTAATTTTACTTAATTATATTTTTGAATGACCTTTAATTGCCGTAGGTCTGTTTTCAAGCATTCAGCTAATTTTCTTCGCTAATAGACGTCATTAAATGACGTTCAGTAAAACCACTAACACAATAAAGAAATTAAACTTTCAAAATTCAAATATAATTTTATTTTCAATAGATAATAATTTAGGCTAGGCCTATGTAAGAAATGTGTAATGTCCGAAAAAAATTATTGTTAAAAAAGCCGTCTGACTATGAATACAGAAAACGAAGAGCAGAGAAAGAGCAACAGTTTGACCAAAATAAGAAGTTTATGAGCATTGAAATTCTTTTATACAGTAGCACAATAAAGCACGGTCACTCGATCAGACCCTGAAGAACTGTCTGCAGCTTCTGCTTCAAGTTCAACTGTTGACACAACCCTCCTCGCTGAAGGTGCTGATCCGGTTGAAAAATGTCAGTTCTTGAAAATAGTGCTGCACCATCAGTTCAAAGTCAAGGGATATGGAACTGCTAGGTAATGACGATGAAGTACTTCATATACAATAGATTAATGATGACACGTTCGAGGATATAACACAAGAAACATTGATATTATCAGATTGTTGCACTTGGCCAGCTCGTCAAAATATCAAAACTGTAGATCATTTAGGTCTAATTCAAATTGGTCCGAAAGAAAAATAATGGCATTGATAAATAGGCTACCCTATACAGATGACAATTAAAGGTCGACATTTTCAAGCTTCTTATGACAGTAGGAAACTTTCAAATGGTGAAGCTTTTTGCCGTCGATGGGTAATTTTCTCCGTTTCTAAAGATTCCGTACTTTGTTTTTACTGACATCTTTTTGACAATAGCCTATTTCAAATTCCAAATTAATCAGTGTTGGATTCAACAAGTGGAAACATTTGTCTGAAACACTCCGAATTCTTGAGAATAGCTCCTCTCGTATAAATTTTATCAGCAGTGGGTAGAAACTGAAATTAGAAGGAAACTAGGAAAACGATAGGTGAGGAAGAACAAAAAATGATTGAGAAAGAGAGTTTACAGTCCGAACTTAAATTATTCAAGACGACAAGACCCAGGGCCCATCTATGGTCTACAATTAATTTCATAAGACAGACCTTCCAGTTTAGGAACTCTAACCATTGAAAATCCGAAAATGATATCGCCCGAAATCTATCCTTTTCTGTTAGGCTATAATTAAAGATATCGCCGAAAAATTGACCCGACAGTTTACTTCGGATGTTAATTAAAGTCATTTTGTGTTCTTGTTTGTGTTCTTTGTACTAATTTGTCTTATTCATTTTCCTGATTCTTGAATCTAAAAATTATATAATTTTCTCTCTGGAGTCTGGACATAATTAATCGATGTGTTTGTTTACTGGCTTTCAATAAAATAGCTCCTTTTCTCATTTTGAAAACGGCGTCCGAAAAACTTCGCCCGAGGGAGACAACTAAGGAGGATATAAGGCCCGCAGCGGCTCTGAACCTACGAAGAGAATAAACGCTATGGCTGAGATTAAGCAGGAGTCGAATTAAGCATAATATTCCGTGTCTGCGCAAGAAGACTGTCAACATGGGCAATGCGCGCGTTTGTTCACCTTTTCAACCACTATCTATCAATTGGTTTAAGGGGTTTTCAGTTTTCACCTCCGGAGGTTTCACCTCTAGAGACTGTCACCTCCGGACGTTTCACCACCGGACGATTCACCTCTAGGGACTTTCACCTCTAGGGGCTTTCACCTCAACTATCAAATTAGAGACCGACGCGAAAACAATGCGATTACCATGACACTAATAAGCAAAATGTTATAGAATGTCACAGTTATTGCAATACGGCATTTCGAAGCAAGGTATGCAAACATTCAAATATTTATTCATACCCCAGTGATGCGCATACAATGCAACTATCGTGACACTAATAAGTAAGTCTAGAGTAGGCCCTAAATAGATTTTCCGCAGCGCAGTGAGTACCAAAGCCTATATAAGCATCCAATCTCAGAAGTAGCAAATCAAAGGTGAAAGCTAACCATTGCAGAATGTCCGAGTTATTTTAATACGGCGTTTCGAAGCGAGGTAAGACAACGATTTTGTATAAAAATTTCGAGTATTGGCGAGAAAAAGACAACCAGAACTGTCAGACGTACTGGAGATGTTCCAAACGTCAGATTTTTAAATGTCCGGCGAGATTGCTTACCGATGCTAGTGGCATTGTTGGAAACACAGAGATTGATCACAACCACAGTGGAAATGTCGCCAAAGGATTGGCACGCAAAGCTGTTCAAGAAATGAAAATGAATATGGTGAGACGACTGCAACACCAAGCTCTTCACACAGTTCGGTCGCTGCTAATTTGGAGGACAGTGTCCTGATTGCTCTCCCAAAACGAGATACAATTCAATGACAATCCCCATCGAAATTTCACTTTACATGTCTATAAATTAAGCAATCTCCAGGAGGTGAAAGCTCCTGAAGGTGAATCGTCCGGTGGTGGAACGTCCGGAGGTGAAAGCCCCAAGAGGTGAAACGTCCGGAGGTTAAACGTCCGGAGGTGAAAGCCTCTGGAACCCTATCAGTTAGAAAATTGATGTTCCCCGCTTTTGATAGGTCTCGGCACGAGGCGCTTTCATCGCTGGGCCGTAGGTTATAGCATTTTATTGTTGGCGTGAATCATACGTTGTTGGCATAACTTGTAAGCCTTTGCAGGATTTGAATTGTCAAATTTTAACTGGGGGTTGAAAATTTTTCTCATGTCCAGATGTCCCGACAAGAATTTTTACGAACCTGAAACAGGTGTACGGACTAAATTATAGAGGGTAACTACGGGTTTTCGGGTTTTTGTTAGCTGTGTTAAAAACTTAAGATAGGCCTACGGTAAGTCATTGGAGGCATCTATGGGGGAGTTTGCTTGACGCCCCAAGGTAATTGTTGAAAAAATGAACTGGGGAGGTTGAACCCCCCAACAATTCAACCATTAGGCATATAGGGCCTACCATACAGACCTGCAACTGTATCCTGCCACTAGCATGGCCACCAGCAGAACAGCGGATAATAATGCCATTTTACTCGATCCCTTAGTTTCGTTAACAAATTCCTCGAAAAATCAATCAATCGTGATGAAACCTCTAGTGTCGTATTCGCTACCCACTCTACTTATATACTGGTCTACGAACTTCTACGCCAATAAATTAAGGTCTCTAATTGATTGACTCATTGACTCTAATTTACATTTTTTCAGTTATACAGGCTGCCACCCGTAGCTGCCACAGTTATACAGGCTGCCACCCGGTACAATGCAGATGCGGCGATCTCGTTTGACAGGTGGGGGCACCCATGAGAGGGATGGGTCGAAGTTGGGGGACAAACGCATATCGTGTCCCCTTATTATGAAAGGTGAGGGGAACATGTCCCTCTCGACCTCCGGGTATCGCCGCCTCTGGACTACAATGTTTTATGATGCGGACGATTCAGATATTGATAATGAATGATGTGGACTTAACGTCACATTCAGTAGGCTACTAAAGATTATCCATGATCATCCGAGTGATTGCTTATTTTGTCGTAAATAACAATAATTAATGCCGCGAACGATCGTGCTGTAGCCTACTCTAGATCGTATTCTCCAGTCTAAACCCAAACGTAAGAGGTAATAGCTCATTAACGACATAATTTACGGACTTAATGTAAATAAACAACCTTCTTAGGCGCACTCAGAATCAGCGGAAAGGTGTAGTACGTGGCGTGAAAAATTTATTATGCCCTATAAATAGCTATTATCGCATCACCGTACTAGATATTTTGATGATATATATATAATAGCCCAGTTTATTGATCTGTTGACGGTAAGTAATTAGTAATTAATCTGTTGAACGCAGTAATCAATCTTTATTAGCACGAGTAGCGGAGTCCAGTCCAAAGGAGGAGGCTGCTCACGGGATATCTCGGTAGGCCCTAGCTATTACTTTGAGTAGATATCTTGAAGGGGCGCAATATCAAGTATTTTTTATTTTGATTGATTACCCTGCTTACTAATTGATTGTTTCTGTCCGAACCACCGATTTGCTTACATTGAACTTTCATCGACCGCTTGTTCCGCCAGAGGTCTATCCAGTCGTTGATTTTTCTTACCGTTCAGCGTACTTGTACATTACTTTAATCTAAAATCCATACATTCCGATTTCATCGGTGTTTTAAACCAAGATTGCTGATCTTACTCATTAAACACAATGTACGTCTTATGAATAAAGAAGACTGTCTGTGTGTCACTCTGCCCTGCAATGCATTTCCACAGTTTTACGGCTATTGACTTTAAGACCTTCGCCGTTGGCTCGGGAACACCTGGGACACGCAGTAGAGGGATTTCTGAATCCTGCAGCCGCCCTCTTCCTAGTCTACAGAGCCAAAAACCTCTCACACACTCGTAAAAGTAGTTTCCTTCTTATTCGCCAGGATCGTGTCACCTGCGACATAGTACACGTACCAGTTATACAGTATCGTTTGCACATTCGGTCACGTGGTTATGTGCTATAAGCACTAATTATTTACATATATACATCTAGATTCTGTGTATGTGTCGGTCTCTCCGTTTATGCATTTGCACTTTCACAGCTATTCACTCGAAACCTTTGCCGTTCGCTCGGGAACACCTCGGACACCCAGTAGAGGGGCGTCCGCGGTCTTTCCTCCTCGCCAGGGCAAGAAACCTGTCTTTACCCAGGCACCGGGTAACCCAGCTAGTGACTAATAACTGGTTCTCTCCGGCCATCACCTCTCACCCGTTAAAGAAGTTTCTTCTTACAAAGGGTTCTTGTACCGAAGGCGCCTCGATTGTTTTCTCAAGAGGCGATATATAAAACTAAAGATGCGATACAATACGTGTAATAAGCATCCGGGCATTTTCGCAATTATTGATGGGTAGAAGAAACAAGAACACAGTGTGTAATACACATACCGTATTAATACATACAAAATCGTTTCCAACAGAAACCCAAAGCACAAAGAGATACTGTGCGAACGGAAGGATCCAGATACAGTTTTAAGCGTAAAAGACGTTTCAGCACAAGAATAATGCTGATATATGAAAATGCAATCCCAAACTCTAGCAAGAAAAGCATACAAACAGATTTATAGATACAACCTCTGAGAAGGGATTACATACTCTTAATATCGTGAAACAAAAGAAGTACACGTTTGCCATAGAGAACGTATGGCATAAACTCTGCTCCTTGTTCAAGGAACTGGTAACGGAAGATCGCTCACCACTGTAAATACAGTGAATGTGTCATGATGGTTCAACATCAATAGTACACATTTGCCATATAGATTCCTGAGCTTTTCATGCAAATTCAACTCTAATTTTTAGCTGTAAATGCCAAAATGAACATGTTTCTAACCATTTATGAAGGAAAATAGTTTTCTAGTTGTTTAACCACGGCATAATCAACAAATCTCGAATAAAATGTAGTGCATATGCCTCTAAACAGATGATAGTAGAAATATCCGATGTAACTGCAGGAACAAGCAACATTAAACTACGATCCGAGAAAAATTCTTTATACTGAAAGCTACCAAAAGTAATGCACATTTATTTATCAATGCAAATATAATAATTAATTTAAATGAATGCAGTGATACATATCTTTAGCACTATTCAGCACAAGACAAGTCATGATTGGTTTTTTGCCACCTGGGGGGACGAGATATATGAGGTGGTTTTCCATTGCTTTACTCACAGACAATTGTAGATGAGCAACTTATCCAGGGTTGCAACACAGTGGCTGGAGGTGGATTCGAAAATGCAACCATCTGGTTACAAGGCACAGAACATACCACTACATGATCACATCCTTAAAAGACATGCACTGATGCACTAGTTCAAATGGTGTGCATTCAGCCATCCGATGGGCAAATAGGAATCCAATAACTTACAGGCAAAGACTATGATCAGTCCGTTGTTAACGGCAGCCAAGACTCGGGGTTCAACTGGAACACTAAAAGTTCCAACCGTCTTTTGAAATCCATTTCAATAACAGTTTAACATTCATGATCAGATCGCAGCCACAACAACGAACGCAAAATAGAAGCCTTAAAGAAACTAGGAGAGTAATTTGAAAGTAAGAATAGAGACGAAAGTGCTAAAGAAACTATTTTACTTGTTTTGATGGTTACACAGCGTAAGCATAGGAACCTGCACGTCAAGCCTTTGCCATTGCACCAAAATTCTGCGCCGCATATTAATAATATCCAAGAAGAGGTCATCCTTTACAAAGATTCAGATCCCAAAATGGTCTACTTCAAAATACCAGATATGATAGATATAATTAAACAAACTAGTTCTGTAAAATACTTCATTTGCATAAATAATAATATATTTATATTAAACAGAAACATGATTAGCATCTCAAAAACCAGACTGTCAGACATCCACAACCCACAGTAGCCATGATCTCACCCTGGACAAGCTCCTGTCATTATTTGACTGCTCAACCTCTGTAACTTTTGGGTAACACGAACCTGGTCAGCCTAGGGTTATTCTAAATGCAAAACAGCTGCCATCAGTTCATTGACACAGCCACAAGCTTCATTCTAGTCGCCATTGCAAGTATTTCGCCTGGCAATAAACTCGCGTCTGTGCTCGATCAGTGGAACATTACTCGATCCTGAACTAACACAATAGAATTGGAAACTACAATCTCGTAATCCGCTCAAGAACAACTCCATCTAGAGGTTCATGGAGAAAGGCACTACATAAATATATCCACGTACGAACAAAACACATGCGTATAAGTCAAAACAACCAAATAGCACAAAGAGACTGGAACTTTAGTTTGGCGAGCAGGCACAAAATGCACTGGCAGCTCAGTTCTAGAGGTCAGATTCCCCGTAGAGTGAGGTGGAAAACGTGGTGTAGTCCAGAGCTCCCGCCGGCGCATCTGCTCCGCGGTACGGCAACATCCTCTGAAGACAATACTCGGCAAACTCTGGTGGCAGCTCACGTTGAAGAACATCAGCGGTAATGAACGGCTAATAAACACCATGGCAAATGATCATAAAATAAATTAGACAAGGTGGTTCAAAATCTCTGTCTGCTAAGAACCAGCTTGAGGAACTGGAAAAGCTCCTTACCATTCAGGAGGCATGGTAAAATTGGAACAATAAACCAAAGCAGAGTGCAAAAACATCAACTTTTCTTCAACATAAATCAGCATCCTTCATGCAAAGTACAGCCAATCAAAAGTTGGCAATCTGTTGACCAATCAGAAACCTGTAATCTCCCCATAAGGTATCTTAGATACAGCGATGTAACTTTTGCATGTCATTAGTGGGCCACTGTCCTAGCCATCTGCAGAGCCAAATCAAACCCCAAACCCGCATTTCCACTGGTTTCGACATCACATGATTAACTGTATTCCCTCCCTAATGGCAGGGAAACTCCAAGTAGACTTCTTGAGGGGTTGCTATATAAATGTTAAAATGAATGAATGTGAATGGGTTTTACAGGCTACTCAATTTGTTTTGCCGTGGTTGGGTTGGGATTCCCTCTGAGTAGGTTTCTTCAAGAGGTGCTCTACAGATTCTTAAAATGAATGAATACATGAGGTCACAAAAACACACATTACAAGTTCAGTGGTACTGCCTTAATAAGGTCCTAAGAGAAGTTTGGTTCATCACCATTCATTTTTCTATCTTACCTTGTCATTTGCAAGAATTTTGAACGAATGTAGCAGTTGTTCGGAAGTCTCGGCATCAGCGTTTTCACGTGTCATGAAGTCAAGGAATGCATCAAATGTCACGTAACCCATGTGATTCGGATCAACAATCGACATGATTCGCTGGAAGTCAACTTCGCCCTAAACCATTCAATAATATATCTGTTTTTAATGTTACATATAACATAACATAATCTTTATTGCATCCATCAAATAAGGTATAGTAGAACACGAGTTAGTAGGAAATGTATGAATACAAGGGAGAACCTAAAATGGACCAGGGAGGCCCCGCTATTAAGGCACACCCATAATCATAATACGGATTACTAAGTTATGATAGGCAATGATTAATTAGTGAAACATATATGTAAATATATATATATGTATGATATATTGTATATATATCATATATTGTGTATATATATTGTTGGATTCAGCTAGTTTATGGTACCGAGTTCTAGCGAATCAAATATAAAACTATGTTAAATTTAAAATGTATATTTAAGCACAAGTATTTACAGTTAATAACAAAAGAAAAATCATAATACCGTACAAAACTGAAGGTCACTTTCTCCACAATGAAGACAAGTCAACCGAACCAGCAGACTCGTGGCTTTAGCAAATACATCACGAACGCTCGACAACAAAAGTGAAGGTTTCACCTGGGTCTCAAGATACCCACCACAACACCAAACCTTAACACTCAAACCGCAAAACTCAAACGACAGACCTGGCCTCTGCACAATGGTGTTCTCTCTAAGAAATGGACCAGTCTGTAAACACACCTTGTCCTAACCTTCTTATATACCTTCTGACCTTCCTTCAGCCAGAAGTACCTAACCGTACCTATCTGCCTAGACTCCTACTATCATGGAAGCTCAGTTGTACTATGCGAGTATACAACAATATATATATATGCATATATATATATATATATATATATATATATATATATATATATATATATACAGAAAGACAGACAGACAGACAGACAGAGATAGAGAGAGATTTCAAGCATTTATCCATACGAACAAGCACCACAGTATGGTAATTTAAAGACAATCAATTCTGTCTTGGATCTTTGTCATTCGTTCTGTCCGACAAAAGTTGGACTGGGAGCTGTTCCAAGTTTGACATTGCTGAAGGGGTGCGATATAGAACTGCTTAATAATAAAAAAAATATAATTAATTAATCTGATGATAGGTTGAAGAGAATCCCAGTACCTGCTTGTTGTCAGTGATCTTGTAACCAACCGAAATGAGACACGCACGAAACTCATTTGGCTCCAGGCGTCGATTTCTCGACTTGTCAAAGTGATTGAATGACTTGCGATACTCCTCCAACTGCTGGCCGCTGATTCCTTTTGAATCTCGCATCAGAATCTGTAAATAGAACACAACAATGGTGCAAAAGTTTGATTTTATACAAAACATTTTATTCTTGTATTTGTGTAATATAATTAACAGCATCATCTTCACAAAGCTATCGTTTCAAAATTATAATAATAACAACAGAGGCGGCGATCTCGTTTCACAGGTGAGGTACACCCAACGAGAGGGCTGGAAAATGTGGAGGGACAAACGTATAATGTGTCCCCTATTTGTAAAAGATGTGGGGACTTGTCCCGTTAAAGCCGCCCCAGGATAACGATAATACTGCCCAGGAATCAGGCTACAAGAGAGAGACTACCTTCCTCTATCAGGGCTTGTCTATGGTTGTCCAGCACTTCAACAGTTGCTTTTTGTAGCACGTTCTCAACCAATAAAACCATCTGCAAAGACTAACCATTTCAGGACAACACTCCCCTAATTTTTTGAGTTGCAAGAGATCATATGTACCTCAGGGACAAAAATAAAAATAATATTGTGTTATTCAATTCAAACTGACAAACCGTAGTATGATCACATGTTTATCTCAAACTAAGATAGAGATGCGGAAAATTTAACCAACCTGATTCTCGATTTCACTTATGCTTCGGACAACAGAGGTCAGCAATTGCTCCCAACCAACACGTAGAGTCTACAGAAAAGTACTTGATGAATTATCAAAAGGTCTTTTCAAACGAAAGAAAGAAATTTACTGACATATACAAACACTTCGAATGAGAAATCTACACCCTGTAGAAAACGACACAGAGAACTACTTAAATGATCTCTACATTTGATATCATATTCTTGCAGTAAAATACTACTAAGATCTATTGCAGATATCTTTTCAAACATCCAAATGACATAACAAAAACCAGTATAACAGAGTAAAAAATTCTATTAAAGCATCATTACAATTACAAAATGGCATGTAACAATATGTGAGATGCTCCAAGCAGGCACATGTCGCAACTCACAATTTTGAGGAAATGATCACAAATGACACAAACGCAAAATTTCATCACCCAACTATTATTTTTGGAACTTCGTTACTAGAATTTCATTCAAACTCAATATACGCATAATTCATCCTTCGGGACATTTTTGGCAGTCCTCTCGAAATTGTTATTAGCAACCTCTGCCTGCTTTTGACATAGATCTCACATATAGAAAAACGCCAGCAGTGCTATTATTGCTAAACTTCAGCTCGCTTCAACAAAACCGTACCTCCATCGTGTACGAAGTGTGACGGTTATCAAAGACCATGGCTTCTTGTGCTGCCTGATTATATCGATCCAGTTCCTCGATGTTTGGTTTGAACGCTGCGATCTCTTTTTCAATCCCCCTCAGCTTCGTCAGCTGCTCCTCGAGCGTTCCCTTCTGCCCAACGATCGAGACTTCCGAGTCGAGATGACGCTCGATCCACTGGCCGACCATGTTCGCCTTCAGCGCAAACTGCTTACGAAGCTGTTCGTTCTGCAGCTGTCGTTGCAGTTCGGCCTGCAGTCTGGCGTCCCGTTCAGGAACGAGCTTTTTCACTGCCTCCCACTTATTTCGTAATGTCTGTAATAACAATGATGCAATTTATATATGGCACCATTACACAACGGTGCCCCTCTTCGCAACTTATGCAAGATCTGTAAATCTTGCCTGATTTATTTCATAGACATTTTTTGGCAAGAAGAAACAGCAGTGCTGTAATATGTTGAAGCTCTCATCTTAACACAAACATGTGCAACCTTAAAAAAGTATCTTCAAGGTAGTCAGAAATTTGAAAAAAGTCACCTGACCAATACCACCTCTAGTCTACGCATTGGTCGTAAGAGATCCAAAGTGGATTACTCGACTGTTAACATTTGCCTCAAAAATACTATATACTATAATGTGAGAGAAGTTATCTAATTAATTGCATGAGCAAGGCATAAAAAGTTCCTTGTTCAGAATTCCTGAAATGGTGGCATTGTACAACGATGTAGGTCAGTACTGCTCATTTCCGGACATGTGTTCCGGTACATGTAGCAGCAAAACTATGCATTCAACACCTTCTATATTATTTACCTGGAAATGGAAGCCAAATGGTTAAACTATGTGCTGTGTAATGTAGAGAACATGGTTTTGAGCCCTCCTACAAAGGACAATGCGACAGTCATTCTCTGACAATATAGCTCCGTGCCTTCATAGTCAATACACCTAATAAATACATAGTAATTTATTTACTATAAATTCCTACCTGTTCTGAGAGAGTGGTGTATGGATTGGTACCACAGTTAGTGAGGTTATGTTGCTGTGCGATTTTCTTCACCTGGTTGCAGAGGCCAATGATCTCGCCAAATGCTTTATCAGTGTCTGCAAGTGAATGCTTGAAAGACTCGTGAGCTCCAATCAAACCCTAGAACAGCACAAATCACCAATATACAAAAATACCACACAAACAATGATCCAAAGTGTTAGCGGGTAGCTGTACTTCAATATGAAGAATAGGCTTAAACTCATATTACAATTAAAAAAATTTAATTTGTGATTAATTTATTGTATTATATTTCAAATTCTATTGCAACGGTAATTACAAATGTAAAACAGCAACACTTCAAAGAAACAAACCAAACCCACCCCATGACAGACAAAACAAACCACTACTGACAAACAAATCACCACTGACAAAACAAACCACTCATGAAAAAACTAACCACCACTGACAAAACAAACCACCACTGACAAAACAAACCACCACTGACAAAACGAACCACCACTGACAAAACAAAGCACCACTAACAACACAAACTACCACCAACATAACAAACTAACGCCGACAAAACAAACTACCGGCAACAGAACAAATTACCACTAACAAAACAAACTACCACTGACAAAACAAATCACTGCCCACAAAAATGAACCAAGATCAAGAAAACAAGAAATTATATATAAATACTTTAATAAGTCCCTTAAAATCACTGCTAATCTGACTGGACAAACAAACTTTAAGTCTGAATATGATCTGCTGACGAAATAAACACATGCAAGCATACACACAAACGAAGACTTTTTTCTCCTGAAGGCAGATTTACCTGGACCTCTTCGGTCGACTGAACAAGGAACAAATCAAGAAGATCGTCCTGTGTACTGTCCAACCAATTGTTGAATGGCTGCAGCATAAAAACAGATGAGTTTAAATTGTTTTTAAAAACAGCAGACAATAAAAAAACTGTAGCATAGTGGTTTCACATGTAATACAACACAATCAACATTTCACATGACTCCTCCACACTACATTTAACATAATTTCTGAGGTGGACTGGTGAACTGGTGGGTGGCACAGTGTTACCTTGATTTCGGCCTATCTCTGCTTGGCCTCCAGTGACTTTGTGGTTAGTGCACTACCACCTCCTGACAGATTAGGCTCAATTACGGATCCATTTGTTAGGAATATCCTCAACTCTGGCTCTTGTTCTCTCCCATGGGATCAGTCTATCCATAAACTTCTTAAGACTTCCTCTTTGGCCGGGCAAGAGTGGGGAGTGCCTCTGAATAGTTATTTTGAAGGGAGGCTAATTAAATTACATAGATTGACAGTGGGAAATGCGACACCCTTCACCACTATGATCCCACTCGGAATGTTGTCAAGTAAAAGTGACAGAGGCTACGTTATCCAACTGCACATAACCTCGGATGTCGTCACCTTCAATATAAGATCCTTCCTAGGTCAAAAACAACTAGCACAAGAACTTCCTCAACTGCATGAATGGTCAAAGACAAATTCAAACAGCCCACCACAGGCATAAGTTGAGTACCAATATAGTTCTTTGACAGCTTAACCGGCACGATCAACGTTTACAATCTGAATTAATCCTTATCAGTTATCAGAACATAACATATGGACAAATGTTTCTATCCAAAATGTCAAGTCATAAAATCTTTTATCATCAAATAGAAATACTGTCGACTGACCAGAGCTTTTTTGATAAAATCCAAATACAATTGGTCGATCGTATCCAGAACCTTTTCAGTCTCCTAAAAACAAAAACCAATATTAATTAACAATGTAATAGACCATAACGATGATTTAGATGCTTAAATAAACAATTGCACCAACCAATGCACCATCTACTCTCCAATGACCTGACTTTTCATGCCCAAGGATTTAACTAAGGTAAAACAACAGTAAAATGAAGTGAAAGATTATGATGGCCGCTTCAACACAGCGCTCGGCCTTTGATGTGGAGAGCGTGGACATGAGCCACGTTTGAGGGAGTTACCGTGTAGGTAGCTTGAGTCAAGACCTTTGTGAACAATTGCACAGTGCCTCAATATCAAATCCAGCTGTACATAGTGTGTAGTTCTAACAAACAAGACAGTGAACTCAGCTGTCATTCAGTGGAATCACATCTGATACCAGACATTGCTGCCTGGAAAGCATTCTCATTTTGGACATAACCTATGAGGGAATGTTAGGCAGTAAAGCAAATCACCTTTGGGTGATTGCAAGCAATTCTCCTTGCTTAAAAAACATATTTTCAGTTAGTCTTCTGGGAAATTGATGTAAAGCCTTGTAAGTACCTCACAAAAGTGTTATCTATGCTACTAAAAATTTAATAGGAACTATATCACCTATTTTGAGATTATCTCATGTCTTCCAGACTGTAAATTATAACAATGCACATCATAAACTTCTGCTTAATAATAATAATACGTCAACCGCCATCCAATGCTTTAAAGCTATTGCCTACCAAGGTACATTTTCCCAACCACGCAATGTAGTCGAGCGAGTTGCCAATCTAGAGTATCATCAGTCATATATCCAGATATCATTTGGATTTCGTCTGAGGGATTATTAACACTTCAGGCAAAATAATAATAATAACAATAATAATATTAGCAAATTGATTCATTACTCCAAATGCTAAACTGTTGCTCAATATTTCCACCTGATCGATTTGAAAAAACAATAAGCGCATTATAAAATGTTCACAAGGACTAAATTTATTCCATTGACAACATACCAGAATAGCAGCTTTCCTCTCATCTGCCAAAACTTTCATAGAATCCCAGTGACTGCAGACTTTCTGACAGCGATCATTAATCGATTTGACATCGTAGTAACCAAGATTACTACAGCAGAAACAATTAAATCAACAATGCATAAAGTTCTTATTAGAATCATGCTGACTTTATCGCCAACCATACCTTTGTTACTACAGGTAATGAATTATGATCATAAATGTTCACCACAAGTGTGTTCTTAAGCATTTTGCTGCTATTTCTTCAACCAAAACTTTGCTGATACAGATCAAAAATCATGCTCAGAAATGCTCATCATATGTTCTCAAGTACTTAAATGCACTATAGAAAGTCTCAACCATAAAGGTCCTTTGCTGCTAAATCATGATCAGAAAATGCTCATCATGATACCTTCTCAAGTACTTAAATGCACTACAATAAGGCTATCAATGAATATATGCGTAGATGCACATAGGATATCATACATGCATACTAAATATATACTAACATACATACACAAACCATACATGCATGTCATACATGCATAGATATATTCCAATATACAAGCATGCACAAAAAATGCACCTACAATACATGCACATTAATACATTCATATATGCTAATACACACATACATTCATACATACATACATCCAAGCACAAGATTACATATTAACAGGACCGAGCAATGTATCGTACTTAAGTTCCTGTGCCAATGATGCAATTTCCTCGACACGGTCCTGGTGCGCAGCAAGTTCACTCTCAAACGCTTCCTGCTGCTTCTTCATTGCCTACATTATCACACAACAACAACATTGCACTGAAAAAACATCAACAATGCCTTAGATTTAGGCTCTGAATTCTAATATTTTACTGAAATGAAGAATGAACTAATTAATTACAAGGAAGGTTACATTAATTAGAAAACCAGACAAAATACATGCACCACAAAGCAAAATGTGTTATCAGAAATATGGAGGATTCCCTGGATATTTCGATTATATTTAATTGATTTACTTTGCCGAAACTGTATTTTATTTTTGCAAGTAACAAAAATCAAGATGTTTTTCTTCAGCACGAAAATCATCAAATGCCTCATCAAGAATCACCTAGTACATCTTGGCAAAAACAAAATTAAATCAATTGCAGGCAAGTAATTGTAGAAGCAATGTATCGTAAATTGCTTGAGAGATTATATATAAACAATTTCTGATAAAGAAAATTCCAAAAGCAATCAGCAATCAACATTCACCTTTTTAACAGTCAGTGTCTTACAGCTCCAAACAACTTACTCGAAGTCAATGAACAGTCAAGAAACAGCTCCAAACAACTTACTCGGATTTCATCAAGACGGCACTTGTTAAAGTTCTTTTCCTTCAGCACTTCGGTTTTCTCGTTACTCCACTGTTCATGCATGTCACACTTGTGCCGGAACTTCTTTGCCAGATGATCCAAACGCTCCAACCTATCCATTCACAGAGCGAACAATAATAAAATTCCACAAAAACCATCCATTTCTATAATAAAATAACTCAGCTAATGTTACTGGTTCTGCTATATAGGCAAAGCACAACTTCAGAGTTTACAACTTACAAGTTTAAATAAATATATTTATTATTTTCTCCCTACACTTAGCTGGTTCATCCTCAATCCTTGGTGCAATTTTTTAAATCTATTACTAATAGCTCCATGAAAAAGAAGATGACACCAAAATCTTAGAATCTAAGGTAAATGGATTTTATCATTGAAAGTGAAGAAGCAACTACCTCTGCAATTCTGAGAGCAGCCATTCTTCATATCCCTTCTCTGCATTCTCAAGACCTTTCCACGCGTTAACAATGTCCTTCACAAACACACATAAACGACAATAGCATAACTTTCCCTAGTTCTCTTTCTTTTGTTCTTAATTGTATCTCACCACATCAGTATGCCCAGAAATTATAAGAAAGGATATGCTACAGTGCTATATAAACTCATGCAGAATAGGTAGATATATAAGAACAAAAGCCAGTGGGTGTCATGTCAGATAGACCCTCCCTCCCAGTAGAAGCAGCAGAAGCATTAGTTCATGACAATTCAAGAACCCGACTCCCTAACGGATAAGATAAATTAGTTAATAGTATCGCGAGGAGTCAATCTAAAAAATTATCAAGTATTCCACCAATGGAATCATTATTAGTAAAATGATATCATGTAGATCTTTAGACTAATAGCAAGCTAGTTATAAATACAACTCACTCCAAATCAGGCAAAATAAATAAATGAAGCCCAACTCAGATATCAATAGCCACAATTTCAATGCATATTCAATTTCAATAGCAACCACACCAATCAACGATTTGGAGCTAGAAAATAATTTGACAACAATGAAATAACGTTGTCAATATTGCATGTAGCCCTTCTACACACAATGTAGGCAACTGCTTGAAAGCAAATACTTATTCTATTCTAACATTTATTGCATCTATCAATAAACTGTAGTTTTGTACTTCTTCCTCTTTTATACATCTGCTCCTCGATGAAATTACACAATTGTACTAAACAATTAATATCTATGTGTAATGGTTTGCGGAGTGACATCCAATATTATATATCAGTAAACAAATATTTATTCAATAAATTTTTAAAAATAAATCGATAAAAAATATTTCTATATTATTTTGGTCTATTAATACTTCAAACATCAATCAAAGAAATTTGCAAAAATCTCAGAGAGACAATTTTTAGATGAATTTATTTAACCTAAGGCAAGAATGAACAGATGAACCTACTGTAACCATTCACATTTTATAAAACTTATCAACCCCTACTGAACGTTTTTTTCTATTAATAAACAACTTCTTAGACTTTTAATAACTTAAGTCAACTTACAGTAACTAGTCTTCCCTCGGATGGCAAATACGCCGGCCTATTGCTCAGTCTTAATCTCGTCTGTAGAGAATTAAAAGTTGTTTCCAATTTCGCCTTCTCGTCCAACTTTTCCGGTTTCTGGGCCCGCCTGTAGTCTCGGAATTTGTCAGCATTCTGGTGAGTCGTCACAGCCGTTCCGTCCGACTTCCTTTCCTCTAACCACGGCCGAGTCGCATCGATCCACTTCAGCAGCTGTAAGAAAAATAAGTAAAGTAAGTAAGTAAATTCTTTATTCAGACGTCTGCAAACGCACGACATGAACAAATTAAAAAGTATGAAAAAAACATCTCTATATATAAGCTGTCGAAAGCATCTAAATTTAAAAACAAGATAGCAACTGAAGGCCAGGCAGGAGGAAAAATTAATGGTGGGGAAGGCAATGATAGAGTAATCTTATGCTTAAGCTTTGTCATGTGTATGTGACTTCATCATCTTAGCCTCGTCATACCAGTGCTGGTGACCAGTCATCTCCCTCGCCATCTCGTCTTCCACCGACAGTCTACTTATTATAGCTATATCTGTTTTGAGATTTCTTCTCTGCCTGTGCCCCATAGCAGGTGGAGCAGAAATCTCAAAACAGATATCTGCCCCAGAAGGGGAATTTTTATGGCAATATTTCACGCGTTGAGCTTCTGCAGCCGAGAATTCGGCATAAAAACGCACCAAAAGTTCTATTTATATGTCTAAAAGCTACTTTAACCCTGACCATAAACAAAGTAGAATTTTCGTTTATTTTTAGGCTGAAGGTTCAGCCGCAGAAGATTTATCTATATTTCACAGGCACAGTAAGTATACTGCCTGATGTTAAAACAGTAAATAATAAACAGATTAGATAAAATAATAATAATATTTATAAGAATTGTTCAATTTCAACTAAAAAACTGCAGTGTGATTACAAGAATAGGATGAACGGACGATGATAAGTTATTACAGGAGTCGAAATTAACTGACAGCAGCCATGCAAGGCGTCCATCACATTATACATCCGAGACTTGTAACATTACCTACAGAATTCAGAAGCTTGGATTCGAATCAAATAACCAAATGTTTTTACTTACATCGCTGGCCAGCTTTTCGTACTCTTCCATCAGTTTCTCATTTTCTTGATTGCTCTTCAGTACTTTACAGATACGGTTTGCGGCCGTCTCAGCCTGTAAGAAAAAACAACACAATTTAATTAAATTCATTCATGAGGGTGCATTTATTTCTGGTAGCCATATAGCACCATTTAGCAGTAGCACCATTTAACAACAGCATAATTCACAAATAGCACAATTTACGAACAGTACCATTTAAGAATAGCACCATTAAAGAATAGCATGATTTAAGAATAGTGCCATTTAGGAATAGCACTATTTAGGAATAGCACCATTCAGGAATAGCACCATTTATGAATAGCACCATTTAATAGTAGAACTATTTACAAATAATTAGTACAGAAATATCATATACAACCCTTCAAGATTTGCCCTCTAAGTTGCTCAGTATAATCTGAAGACACCATACTACTATGTACTCATGAGTAGTTAGTTTAGTACCTGTTGAGCTCCAGAAAAGGCATGATAGTAGGATGAGACGTAAGCCATGACGGAACGTTCATCTGGTTTTACCGATTCAACCATGTCTGTGAATATGTAAATTAAACATTTAATTCCAGTTGTGTGTTCTGAACAGTTTTCTGAGCAGTTGTTGTATATAAAGCATTCATGATCTACCATATGTTATGAAAATCGTGCGAGACGACAGCTCAACGCAATAATAAGTATATACAATTCCTCACCTTCCACGGTTCAGAAAACTATTATAACATCATCCAATTATCAGATATCAAATCTCATTAGCTTCTTCCACCCCATCGTCATCATCGTCACCACCGCCACCACCACCATCATCATGCACTGCTATCACTGTTACAACAGAACATTGTGTTTAAATTATAAATATCTGTACTCAACAATTTGCGCTTGCACACGGCAGAAGACCATTCTGTCAATTTTGTTTCTTCTATTACATAAGAGCTGCATTTTTATTATGTGTTAACCTTCCATGTACGACATGCCCATCCAATCCATCTCTCCATTAAAATACCTGTGAACATAGGCTCCCCTCTAAACATTGCTGTAAGCAGTCAGAGCCCTTTGTAACAAACCAGACATTCGAGTCCAACATTCATAATGAAGCTCTATTTCTGAATTACTCTTGCTCTATTGCTGAAGCCGGGGTAAAAAAAATTTAAAAACAAATTCTTTGAATGCATTCTTTAGTTTCTGTAGATCTTTTTCACCTTCTGCGTCCAGCATCCGCGGAATGTCGAGATGTTTCTCCGCAACATCAAACGCCAGATTCAGATTGGTCAGAGCATTGTCCTGCAAAGAACACCCACGCAAACACGTAGCACCAGACCAAATTGCGCATGAACACCTGCCTAACAGTAATACCTATCTATCTATCAATGTAATTTATATAGTGCACCCTCAAGATAACTAATGAGAGGTGCTCCCGACCCAGGTCTGGCCAAAGACGAAAGTCATGAGAAGTAAATAGAAAGGTCAAAAGGAAGGCTATTCCAAGCAACAAGATATAGCAATAGATTCCTGGTGGTAACTGACGAGGTCAAAATTAGTTAAAGCACTAATTTAGAAAAAACATGCAAATTAATTAAGCTTCAGACAACGACCTCATCAAACCATAACTTTGCAATAAGGTGGTGTATAAATGGCAGGAAAACAGAGCATAATAGGGGGGTTTCAGCCTCTCATTTTATCACTCAACAAACATCAGCTTCTCACTCTTTTCACAAAGACTTACTTACTTACTTCCAACTTAAAAGCATCTGTAGTCAGTTAATTATTAAAACTGTTCAAGGAAAATGTTTTATAAATTAATTGCTTTATTTATAATAACAACAGCAACTTAATCACATTAATTTAATATCTACATGAAATTATTTTGATTTTATAATGATCCGTAATAGATGCCCCATTATAAAATGCTGCCTGATAAATGTCACATTTCAAGTGCTTTCATATCTTCGATTTCACGTGACACATCACTTAATTTTTATCTGATTTGAGGATACTCCATAATAAATGCCACATTTCAAAAAGCTGCATGGTAAGAGTCACATTTCAAATGCTTTCGTGTTTGCAATTTCACGTGATAACTCGCGTCTAAATTTATTTTCACATTCAATACTTTCTCCTTTACTCTGAGTCGCCATATGAAATTTTGAAGGCAATCACACAACAATGGGATAATGATTTAATGTTTCTGTAGACCTATCCCATTTCGTTATCATTTTACACCTTCCATATCTCTCTATGCAGAAATAATTAACAAGGTTCATCATGTGCCAACCAACACACAGCATTACAAGCCACTGTTTCGAATTTAATACATAAGTGGTAACTACAATTACAGGCAAAACAAGTGGTAACAATTAGGGATGAACCGAGTTTGGATTTCTTGCCGAGTCCGAGTTTTAAGTGTTGAATTTTGCTGGGTCTGTGTTTAGAATATTTAAAAAAGTCTCATTCTCCTGATTTCTAGTTTGGCTGTTTGCACGACTTTTATGAATTTTTACACTAGGAAGTAGTAACTAGTAAGTACTAATAGTATAGTTATGTTTCTAGTTATATTTATGTTTCTAGTTAGGCCGATTGTCACTTTGTAACAATAACTCATATTACAAGTGGCTAGAATTGAATATGTAAATGTTTACATTTGCAAGTGCTATGGGCAGTTAGAACCATCATACATAACAGTTACTGTTGATCAGAAAAAGATGCCCAAACTGTGGTTACAATAACATACCCTGGACAGTTTGCTATAGTCAATGAGATCTGGCCTGTGTCTGTGAATCAGGGCACAGAAAGCAAGGCCATCTTTGAAGCTACAAACAAGAATTTGAGTTCACATTTAATTATCTTGCATTCTAATTGCTAAGCTTCAGTCACATACCCTCAAATCGTACACTGCAGAACATCTTCAACAATGATTTACTGGAAGACTGCCACATCCTTAACACTTTTAATGGCTTGATTGTACGAAAAGTGACCGGTATACGAAAGCAGCATGTTGTTAAAATGTTAAACAAGCATCAAAGCAAGAGACCATCGAGTGACAAGAAGCAGGTTGTGTTTTACTTTATTTTTACACAAATTACAAAAATGTAGTGAGCTTGGGCAGCCACTTTAAGTCACCTCGTGGGACGACTGTAACATGGGAGGAATGGTCACTAACACAACGTGAAGTTCTCCTGACCAGAACCACTTTTGACCCAGAGAAGCAAGATCTAAAATGGGCTCCCACTGGCTTGGTTTGCTGCCTAGAGTTTTACCTATGCATTTTATTGCAATTTCAAGACTATTCTTGGGTTGGGAATGCTACTGAATAGTTACCATAAATATCCGTAATGAGTCAATGAACGACTAAATAAACTATCAAACTGAAGAATGACAGATTTTATGGGATTATTTTTAAACAATAGAATGCAAAAACCCAACAGACCTCATATGGAAATTCTGAACATTCACGTTCTTATAGGGCGCTGTCTTCCGCTTACACCAGAGTAAGAGTCCCTCCTTTGCCGTCATCTCTACCAATGCAGAAGAAACAACAGGATTTCAGTAAGCATTACTTAACAGTTGAGCTATCACATCAAACCACCATATACAGCAACAAAAAAAACCCATATATCCTTAACAGAAATGGGGTGGGCAGATGGTTGAATGGCTCAAGAAGATCAGACGGACATGGGTTAGATACTCACTAGCCCCATATGGCTGACTTAGCCTTCCACACTCTAAGGCGACTGTACAATGAGCAGAAGGAAACCTTGTAGGTGGTCATAGAGCCAAATTTGACTCCTATTTAACTTATCATATATTACTACTATACAGAGCTATTTTACTGTGAGATTAAAAATAAGCTAATATAATATTCTTCTTTTCCTTCCGAAATAAGATTATATTAGTTTATTTATTGAATCCGACTACAAGGGCACAAACTAAATATAATCATTCTTACATGAAAATGTAAAACTCAAAACAAGAATAGTTGACTCTGTCAGCACAGAAAATATCAAGATGTCAATGCAGAAAATGCTTCTGTGCAAGGTAATAACTGCATCAGTCTATAACACCATTTGTTTGGAGTAAAGTATGAGAGCCAACCTTCAACTGAGATATCTTGAATGGCAAATCGCAAGATGATCGTCCAGATCATTCCAAGGGTCATCTTAAGATTTCCATCCACTATCTCTGTCAGAGTAAAACAGCAAAATATTGAAATGACTGCTTTATAAAACATCATTTAAAAATCAACCAAACCCATCAATAAGTTCTAGATTGCAAGATGCCAGTAATATAGTAACTAAGGGCCTGAACGGCCTGTAACTGTACTCATTTTTTCCATTGAATGCAACGCAATGTAATCGAACATTCATATAGCACCCCTTCAAGATACCTACTCAGAGGCAATCTCTGCACTAGCTCATATGCTGTTAAATGTCCTTACTAACGAATAATGTTACAACAGTCTGCAAAACAGTGCACCATGAGCTGAAAGAGTCGCATTTATCGACATGAATATACGCTTGTTGACATCTGCGGAATTTTTAATGTTTTTCAGCACGCCATATACGGGTGCCATGTCAGAGCAAAGTTCACATGACAGGGTGGTCGGGTACCCAAGCATAAATTCCTGCAATTGTTTCCTTCTGGTATAATAAGCCCAGCATGTAGCTGATCACTGCCAACCAAAAGAAAGAACAGAATTTCCAGATGAGACACTTTACCACTTTCATCATTTTCCACATATTAATCAAAGTAAGCATCCACGAACCCTGCTACCAAAAGAGCAAAGTGGCAAACTAGCCTTACACAAGCCTTACATATGAGCTTCAAATCTAACTTTGTGGCAAGATTAACAAACAGTTTTAGAATATATGCCATTGACATCATTCTTATATCACAGCCTTTCTGAACCAAAAAGCTGTATTTACATTATAATATAATGTAAATACAGATGTTTGATTCCAATTTACAATATTATTGTAAATTGGATATTTATAATTACAAAGCACCTCAACAGTAGTGCAATCCCAGCATGAGCACCACATACAATTTTTCTCTGCCTTGAAGCACAATATAGTACTCACAAAAGAATTCACAATGCAGCATAATATAGTAATTCATACCAAGACGCACACGCAATGAACATAATTAAGTGTCCAGAAACATGAATGAACAAGTTCAAACCTTCGGCTCCGATGTTCACTAGCTTGACGCCTTTGCTTTCGATGAACTGAAGCGCCTTATTGACGTTGGCGATCTTGTGGAAACGCATCTTCCTGACGTCCGGCTTTCCGAGCTGCTCTCCGGAGATGAGCTCCAACAGCAGCATCAGCTTCAATCCATCCTGAAAGTCCGTTTCCATGTTCTCGATCTGAGTGTGGACCTTGCGCAAGTGAGAGTTGCACCATGCGGTAAACGTCTGAAACATATAAAATTCATAATTAATTAGAGATTTATTTGTCATAAATTATGAAATGAACTGAATTACTTCAAAAACCTCAAAAACAACACTCAAATACCACAGTCTCAGCAACCGGCCAGAAACGGAATCAACAACAAGAAAACAGAAGCCACAAATCCAAAACTGGATTATAAACGTTATATGAAATGGACTAAAATATTTCAAAAACCTTAAAGAAGTCAACAGTCTACGTTGATACATAGATGTCGTTAAATATCGGAATAATAGATTTAATACAGGTATTTTCATAAATTCATTTCTAATCAAATTTATTATTCATGCACTGTGTATTACTTCACTTGTTCATTATTAAATTCATTATTAATGTACTTTTTATTAATTAATTAATTTGTTAATTATCTAATCTATTATTAATTTAAATCATTAATTTATTAACACATAAGTAATTTATAATAAATTTGTTATGAAACTTATTATTAATGTATTACTCAATGCTTTATTAATAAATCAACTACCAATGTACTTAATATTGATTTGTATAAATATATTAGGAAAAAGGACCAAAATATGCAAAAGAAAAACATTCATAAAATGGTGAGCTTATAGATTTTTATAAACTCAGAGCAGACAAGTCATTTAGAAAAACAGCTCCATTACAAAAAAGTGCAATGGATTAGAAAAGTATGCAAATCATTTAAAAAACATATTCCACCTCATGGACTTTAAATCCAGATGTAAATGGAGAAAGAACACCTGGTCTAAATGCAAATGAAGAAATATACTGCATAACGTTCTACTACATGCTGTATAAAGTTCTATTACATGCTGTATAAAGTTCTATTAATCAGTTAGCATAGCAAAATGCCCCAAGTTGACAGTGTAACTCTAGACTGCTCCTGCATTTTTAATTGCAACACAATGGCCAACGGCCAACTTGCAAGAACTTGTAGAGCTTTAAAATTCAGCAACTACAACATGACTGGATTGAATGTTAATTAATCCAAACCAGAGCCTGCTCATTAAACGACTGTTGATAGCAAACATATCCCCCTAAGACTCACTAATGACTAGTCCCTCTTTCCTTAGCCTAGATCTTGGTCAAATTTAGATGTATAACGTTATGGGCTAAGGGGCTTGCTTGGCTGCCAACAGTTAAATACTTAAATTCGACTCCTGAAATAATTTGTCACCATCTGTTCATACTGTGCTTGTAAGCATACTGAGGTCTGTCAGTTCGAAATTCAAAATTCAAAAGTTCGAAATTCAGCGAATATATATATATAAATATATATATATATATATATATAAGTGACATTACATTACATATCATAGGCCTATCCAGGTCATATGCACGACATATGATGCCCATGACTGTACACTCATCATGGGTTTGACATGTTTGACTAAAGGGGACCATAACTCTGATATATGTACCCATATAAGAACAAAGTCATCATGGGCTTGATATGTCCTCACACAGCCTATTTCAGATGAGCAGTAAACATCAACTTCTTTCAACCAATGCTCACATATAAAGTCCAGCATTTTTAGTACTCGTTTTCTGACTGCTTCTAGCTATAATTATTATTTATATTTCATTTGCATATTTCTCAATCATACAAGTTGTCATTTTACATTGACTCTGAGAAGCACAATCGAATAAATCCTTTACAATCACAATGACATAAAACAAAAAAAATTACAAAGAAATTCCTATACAACAAAGGGTTGGGAACACTGATACTAAATTCAGTTCAGCTCTTGCCAAAATGCTTGATCATGATACCGCTATATACATTCAAAAGATATTCTTGACAATAATAATTTAATAATCTTAGTATATTTATTTCAAACTGACACACTGCAGTATGATCAACCAACCAACCAACCAACCAGCCAGCCAGCCAGCCAGACATCCAACCAACCAACCAACCAATCAATCAATCAAATCAATCAAACCTAATATAGCACCTCCTCAGTACATCTACTCAGAGACACTGCCGGTCTGACTACAGCTAAAAATTGCAGTTTTCAATAACGAGTAGAATGCAGATGATAATACCTCATCTGCAGAAGGTAGCCATTTCCATATGGTTGGACCTACCACTGCAAAGGTCCGGTTCTGTATTGCAGGCACCGAAGATAACAAGTAATTACATAAGTCGAATTTAACTGTATGGCAGTCAAGCAAGGCGCCATCATGCCCTACATCTAATTTAACCAATGCCACCGCCTAGGGAATGGAAGGAACAGTCAACCTTATGGGGCAAAAGTAATCAATATTCTTCCTACTCTTCACGAGGCAAACAAAACGCTCAAGATGTCAGTCATCTGTTGTAGGTGTAAAGACAAATGTTTGGACAGGTCAAATCCAAAACGACATTATAATTGGAAATCAAATAAATGCCCTTTAACTCCAACCGGCACAGTCTGTAAATCACTGACACATCGGTTTATACGCAGTACGTGAGAGATTTTATCGAAAATCAAATCAAATCATTGCAATAACAACAACAAAAACATGCCCAGGTCTCGAGGCAACCATCAGTCATGCAATAATCACATTATCTGGAAATATCAGGTTACAAGACGTAGTATCAACTAATGTAATGCTACTCTGTAACTTCATACAGTAACATTTCACACAAGTATGAAAAGCTGGAACACGGCATTAATTCTAACTGAATTTAATCCCGATCAGAATTTCAATCAATCAATCAACCAACCAATCAACTTATTGATCTCCATATCACAAGCACATAGTTTTGACAGTACTTTTGGTTCTGGTGTGCCATTAGGGGTCGATAATGGCTCAATAGAAGTTAATTATTACAATAACACAAAACTACATAAGTAATGAGACTAGTAAGGAAAAACCGGTTATTATGCTAAGTGCTTAATAACCGGTTTTTCCTTACTAGTCTCATTACTTAATTAACAAAGAATCAAAAGTTCATAACCTATGGATCCACCATCAATATCTTAATTTAATACTATTTCATCCTTTATTTATGTTATATTATTTCTTAACCTTTATTGTATTGTACCTACCAATTAATGTAGTGACGCTCACTGCAGCAACCATTCATTTGTGCTCCCAGTACAAAACCCTGAGAGCAAAAAGATTTTGATGAGAGAGAAGGATGTAGCAGACCCAGAAAGAATGGTAACACATAGAGATGAGGAAAGGGCATTCCATAGGGTGGGCCCAATGGTGGGGAAAAATCCAGTTTGGACCATTGTTATTCTTATTACAAAGTTTTTAAGAAGTCATTGGCAAGAAGGTGGGCAATCAGCACCTTCCTACATTCTCCTATAAAGCAAGTTAGGTTTGCTTCCCTACGTGTGAACTGGTGGTGGTAGTTGCAGTCTAATGACTCTCTGTGGTAAGTTGGTAACAAAGACCATTAGCGTCACCCTCCTCCTTTATCCAGGCTTGGGACTGGCACTGGCAGAGTGCAACCAGCGGAGGAGTTTACACGTGAACACTGCCACTGCTGACACACTTTTAACCACCCCCAAGCCTGGGGCCCCAAGCCTGGATAAGGAAGGAGGAGGACGCTAATGATCTTTGTTATCACATAGTGTGGTTAAACTGAAACTAATACTCACACATGAATAAGTCTCTGAATCTGTATAAATGCTTTATGGGGTAAACAATTCCATCCTGCCCTCCAGAGTAAGGGAGTAGGCGCACTCTTCATTCCACCCTTGAGAATCATAAAACCCCTATGTGTTGAAGATACGAATAGCTAGTACTGTAAGAAGCGCTATATAAATAATCAGATGCCATACGATAATGAGGACACTTCCAAAGGGCAGACTGGAAACTAGGTCAGACCTCAATCATCATAGGTGATATCCGGCTCACAGTCCTCTACTCACCCATCCTCTCTCTACTCTACCCTTGGCTTGCTAGCTTTTACAACCCTCATGTGAATAGCTTTAATACTCAGAAGCCACTAATTGGTACCGGTCTCTATATAGCAACTATAGCCTGCCCGCGTGGGGCATAACTACCTACCCAAGACAAGCACAGGTCTTTTTACCGCAACACAGAATAACCCCAATAAAGGAGGCCATAATAGGAGACCTTAATAGTTAATACTACTGGAGGGGTAGCGTAGCTGCCTCACTACCTCAGCAAGCGCTGTTTGAGTCTTGCAGTAGAAGTCTACTAAGGTAGCTTGGTCGTCTGGGATTCAGTAGGCCTTGTTAGCAAAGTTACAGGATCTCAGTTCTCGTGGCTGCTCCAGCTTTCTAGTGCAAATTACTATCTCCATGAGGCAAGACCTAGAAAGCGCAAATTATGTAGGGTTTCAATGTTAACGTACTTCAATGTATCGCTGTATGATTACAGATGCAGTCACCCAGTGTAAAGCTTTGACTTCTCAAAGTGACTCCAACTTTCTAGCGGAGGCCTTTTCGGATGCCAAGGCACTGAATTATGAGCTAACACCAAGTAACCCCAATATCATGCCCAGTGAACATATAATAAATGCTGTATTGTTATAGTTACTTCTGGGATGAGACCACAAAGTTCAAAGAGTATAATCTATAATATTATTATACTCTCTGAACTTTTGGTCTCATCCCAAAAGTAGCTCTATACAGAAGTCCGTAAGCTAAAAGTCATCCACGCACATCATTAGGTTTTTATGACTCATACCAGCCCTCATCCGCTCCAGGCAAACTACCCCACCCTGCGATCTTATCGTCCACGAAGGCACTTGGAATGGATATCACCCATCTCCAGACAGTTCGTCCCAGTTTCCACCCATCTTCCCTCCATCCATCTGTTCAAGTAGCAGCTTATCTATTCAACCATTGATCTCTGTATCCATTTGTTCGTCCTCTCCGCTGACCATGTCATTCTGGAGCAGACAACATCTGGAAACAGAGTCAGAGGGATAGCTGCTGATGACTCCGGAAATCCTAGGAACGGTATTCACAGCTCAGACTCCCAGACTTACAGGCGAAGGCAACGACGATGAGTCAGGAATGAGTACGTTCTTCTCTCTCAATCGATATCATAACATCTGCAAAGACTCGCTCTCCATCAACCAACATTACTTTACTCAAGTATACCATTGCCCCAACATCCCAGCATCTCATTCCACCTTTTGATAACCACCCAATCAACCAGGTAATTGCTGTTCCTTTAGGTCATAAATAATCCCGGTCATGTCCTGAGAAACCACTATGGGCCCATGAATTCACCTGGGTCCATGAATTCACCTTATCATGCAAGAATGACCACAGCTTTGTGCCTCGCCTCCTCTACAGAAGTGTGTTTTGAGGTGAACTGAGGGAACTTTATAAGAACTTCAGGTGTCTGACTGTGGCACATAGATTGCACTAAACTTAAATTAAGTTGCAGTTTGTTAGATTGATTATAATTTAACGAATATTGAATTGAATTGAATCTATGTCCACAGATCTAGCGGTTGCTCTCAAATGTAAATTGTTGCATTCTGACTCAAATTAATTCAACTTCAATACATGAAAATAAACACAATACAATTTCAACAATTGACCATCTAATAAATCACTGAGTAATCAGCTGAGAAAAGGTGCAGTTGCTCAGTCCAGGGAAAGAAATGTAGACAAGGCAGGTGACAAGTCCATAGAACAATTACCGTTTCCTGAATGGTGGAAATATTCAATCAGAAGATTAATCTCCCTTCAAATAACAACCAATGAATCAAAATAATCAATCAAAAATAGATCAAAGAATCGATCAGACAGCTCAACTAAGACACCTGTCATCTGGATTACTTCCTTGTCTTAGGAGCATGATAAATGGTCAGACACCTGTGTTATAAGAATACACTACCTAGACAAATGTCTCTTCTACAATGGCAGCATTGAAACACAATCCCAAATTGCATTCAAGTTATCAACAGTACACACGGCTACTGGTCAACAGCAGGAGTTGGCAAATTGTCACTGTCAAGCACAAAGGGCTTCAAGAGCAGTTAGCCCTGAAGAGATCCCAGACTAAACCTTGATAGGACCGTTTGTTATAAACAATGCTGCTTTAATAAAGCTACATAATTTCACAACATCTGCAGAGGATCAGCTAGATGTAAAGTTTTATTTATTATTTTCAACCATTACATAATTATTCATAACAATTTTAGAATAACATATTTATAACATATTTAATAATAATTCACATGACACTTTTAATTGCTATTGTCCAGCAGTTCTTTCTAGCGCTAGATTAAAGCTGACAAATCTGAACCAATAGGTGTCAAGTAACAGAAATGAATCACAATTAATAATCAAAGCAGGTCAAATAACAATTAATAGAAACAAGAGATCATGTTCGATTAATCGGCAGAAACTCATATCGCATGAACTGTTACGTAAAATATCGTGGAAATGATTTATAACAGAATAACCGAAGAGTGTGTATCGTTAGCATAAAGCAAATGACGGTAAATCCAGTCAAAGAAACACAACACCAAAGAGAATAGACACTACAATAATAGGATAGATAGCCTGCAAGGATAGTCTGTCATGTATGCTATACTCGCCTTTCATGATTCAAATGACATGTATGTGGGTTTACAACACGACAAACAGTGACGAAAATAGACTCAACTCGGTGTCTCCTCTACCAACAACAAATCCTCTCTTACTCAAAGTCCCATGATTAGTAACATGTCGATTGTGCCATAATTACTTGATCACTGAGATCTAGATGATTAAAATCAGACCAACCCATTTACGCAAGACAAATATTATGTTTATGGTACAGAAAATAACATAGGAAGATAACTATGGCATAGGAAGATATCTATGCCTGTCTATGGCATAGAAAGATATCCATGACATAGGAAAATATCTACGTCACAGGAAGATATCCATGGCTTAAGAAGATAACTATGGCACTTGTCTACAGACTGGTGTCCTGCTCTTGGCATCGAAATCTTGTGATCTGACAGCCCATTGATGTCCACTAAACGTCTAATCATTTCCTTCAAACTTGATTGTCACTTGTGGCAAAGGCCAAGTTGGTAACGTTTGCTTGGTACCAGCCTTCCCTACTTGCTCCCTTTAGTACTCTCCTTAGTGATAGTCCAAGTGACGTCATGTCCATGTCTACATCGTCTAACAAAAATTATGCAGAGATGAATTCGCACCATAATATTTCTGAGATATTTGCCATGTATATATATATATACATGGCAAATATCTCAGAAATATTATAATATATATATATATATAGGAAAATATCTATGGCATAGGAAAATATATATATATATATATATATATATATATATATATATATATATATATATATATATATATATATATCTAATATGACAAACTGCCAATAATTGATGGCATACCAATTAAGAAAACACACAACAGCCCAACTTCACAAGGGAATTCTATTAATATATAGACAAAGTAGCAAATGGCATGATTAACATCCACAACATAAATTCTCAGCCTTGGAATATTGATGGCTGTTGGATTCTTGAATGACTCAAATAAAAAATTGCTGTTTACAGCCACAAACCAGGATTTAAGTCCTCTATACCAGCCATTCACAAACTTCATTTTTATTTGACCACCAGATAAAAAAATCAAATGCTGGCCTACGAACCACCAGCAAAGGTCAGACGAAAAACAACAAGCGAGTGCTAAGACCCCTCGCAATTAATTTTCAGAGCGAACATTGTTATGTTTTTTTGCAGGGCCTGGGGCAACGCATTTTGGTGCACTTCACAACAAAAGGAGGTTGTTTTGAGATAATGCCCCTCCCAAAAATCATTTTAAAGTAATTTTGGTTAACCACTTTGCGACACCTGTTTTTCCACTAAAGACCCATGCCCCCTTTGAAAACCTCTGCTCTAGACCATCAAAGCAAATCATCCAAGGTCAAAAAAAGACTTCAGAAAACAAAACATGCAAAAAATTAACAGCATATTGCTAGACCGATTTACAATTTATCTATTAGAAGGATTTATATATCACCCCTTCACGACCATCTACTCAGGAGCGCTTCCAACTCGACCCTGGCTAAATAGGTAGTCTTAAGTTTGGAATAGAACATGGTGTAGAGGTCCCTGTGCACTAGGCAAAGAGCAACAGGTTGAAGGGCCAGTGAAGTCCGAGAGCAAGAACTTGCCAAGAAGCTCAGACAATGTCCTTTATTGTCATCAATGTTTTATAAACGGAATGACAAAGAAATGATATTATGTTTAACGGTGACCATTCTTATACATATGACAAATTGGCAAAATCTCACACATTGTCAATTTGTCATAAGTGATGATAATGAAACAAGGAAGGTGATGAATCTTCCACTGAAAATGTTTTCTAGCAAATAAATCAGAAATAAAACCACATAAAAGAGTGAATGAAGTGAAATGAACGAGATAGAACTGTTTAATAACTCGGATCACTGGAAAAAAATTTAGAACGCAAAACCCACACTTCACGATATGTTGGAATGGAAAATTTACAGCTAAGAAAGTAACAACAAATAAGCTAATGTGGAACTGATTTAAGATAGAGCATGATATGAATTTAGGTCATGCTGAAACTGGGAAAAATATGGAGGTGAAAATGTTAAACTATCTGGGTACAGGAGAGAAAAAGTTACGGACTCGTTAAAAGATATTGTAAATAATACTGAAAAATGTATGATTTGTGGCTCAACAGTAACTAGCAGTGCTGTAAATTTCCCGCTCCAATCAAGCTATTGCTATTTGATCAGTTCGTATAACGCATTTCCTTTCAACATCCCCTTCCTACAGTGTTTTAAAAAAAATTGTTATCTGTTCGCGTTTACATGGCTGGCGCTTACTATGCTTCCAAGCCTGTGTGCCTTTATGCAGCTGCTATTTTAATCAGTCAATTAGAAAACTAGCCAATTAACTGCTGTCAGTTTTCTTTCCTAGTTTGGAAAAGCCTGGAGTAGTTCAAAAATTAATGTAGCTGTTTTTGTTTCACCAGCTTCCGCTTTTTGTTTTAGCTTGCAGCATAACTTGTAATTGTATCCCATATCCCATCCTATATCTGTACACAAAGCACATCTCGTACAAATGTTTACTCATTCTACTAAACCAATCAATGAATCCGAACTTATATAGCACCCCTTTAAGATCCCCATACAAAGTTCCCGTAACAGTTGCCACAACAGAAGCTACTGAAACAAAAACAGCTACATTATCTTTTGAACTTCACAAAGCTTTTTCTCTGGTAAAATTCCCAGCAAACATTAAACAAGCAACGACAAGTCAAGCCTGTCTAAAGCCTTAGTTGCCTGCATTGCTCACCTTTGTTATGGGGAAACATTTCACAAAGGGGAAATACTGCCTTAAAACGCTTCCCATGGCCAATCATTAAAATTACGCTCGTAATTGCCTATGATGCATTCTCAATCTCTCATCTCTAATTAACTTGCACAGCAAACATAATGTTATTATCTGATCCATAGGAAAAACATTGCTGACTGTTATTGACATGAAAATGGAAATCAACACTCAACAGCACCAACGAATACATTTCGTTAGGCAGAACATACATGGAATACCATGCGCCAACTCATCCTCCATTCTTATGGGTATAAATAAATTGTACCATCACGAGGTTAAACGCAGTTATATGTAGTTGTATTACTGTGATCGGGTCTGACACCAGGTTCTCTGGAAATCTTCTCAGATGCTTCTAAGATGTATTTGGTGAGTTCCATCCAACATGCTTGTATGATGCCTCTAGGGCTTCTATAGTACACTAGAGGAGTTTCAGAGATGCCTTTGAGAAGCTTCTAGCTTAACACATTCGAGGAACTCCACAAATACTTCCAGGGTGCTTCCAATGAGGTGCTTTTGAGAAATTCTGAGGTGCTTCTACTAGAGATAGAGATGTCCTCGTGTCCAAAATGACAGGCCTACTTGGTACAAAAACATCAGAGGAAATATCTCTCAGGAAAAAACAGTAAACTATATAGCAAACAGACCAAAATATGTAACAAAGCCACAGTGTAGACCAATAAAATTACCTCACAGAGAACATACCTCAAGATAAAGTTAATGCTTAGTTCTATTCTACAGCACATCTATGTTGCACCAACCAATATAGAGTTTAAAGTTGAGAACTTAGGGGATGTAACACCACCTGGCATAACACCAGTCACACCACCTAGCGTAACACCAGTCACACCACCTTGCATAACACCAGTCACACCACCTTGCATAACACCAGCCACACCACCTTAAACAGAATGGTGTGTAAAACAGAACGACTGCACCACCACATTTCTCGAGCTAAATAAGACATAGAACCAGTCTGTCCATGTTTAAGACATGGAACCAGTCTGTCGTCTGTTTCCACAGTTAGCAAATAAGTTGAAACCTTTATATGCAGATGATGAGCATAGGCATTGCACTATGCAATATCGTTAAAATGATCAATGACAATTTAATGACTCGGTCAAACATCCTGCATTAAAAGAAAGCTAGCAAATACAATTGATCCTAATGAGAAGCTCTAACATTACCACAAGATTATTATCAATGGCATGTCAAATAAGAACTCAACTCCTGAATCATACAAGCAAACTGATAACTGTAGAAGAATTAACAAAACAAACACCAGCATCCAATCAGCTTAGAACTTCAGATCTTTCCAGTCTTCCTCATACACTTATGACACTCCTAAAGTAATGTCTGAAGATAGAGATAATGTTGCCTAAACGCTCAATTTCCATGCTATATAGTATAGCACCAGAGGCTTATATTTGTTACAGTAAATGTTGCTGATGCCTTTTAAACTACACAGAAATGTCTGGCAATGAGTGCTTTAGCCACATTCGTATGTGCCTTAGTTTTAGGGTGCACTGGACGTAATCCTGGTGAAATGAGGCAGACACATTGCCACCCATTATCATATACTTAGATGCCATAAACACGGTATGCTCACGTTATTCCTTGGTCACTCTCAGAGTTTGAGCTTTGGTCCATCCACTTCAAACATCCACTTTAAAACAACCTCACAGTTGTGGAAGAGTTAAGGGTTACCATATTCTCAATAGCTATCATCTTCTCAATGGTTGCCAACTTCTCAATGGTTACCATCTCAAGGGAAATGATGTCCAGGGTTACCATCGTCTCAATGGTTACCATCTCAAGAATAACCATCTCAATGGCTACCATCTCAAGGGTTACCATTACAAGTACACTACAACACGGAAACACTTGGTCTAGCATAGATTTCTCTCATAGTTCAATCTAAATACAATGCTTTGATGATTTTCTGTGAACCTGTGACATACCTTCTGCCAAAGTGGCTCCTAGTTTAATTACAGCCTACACTAATGCCATGCAACTGCTGGCATTTCCTTTTCTCTGGCTGCGGATCACAAGTTCCCAACTTCAATTACGACTCACAGAGAGGTAGACAGAACCAATCCGGATCCTATAACCAATCCGGATCCTATAACCAATCCGGATCCTATTGAATCTAATTTCCACACTGCCACTGCAACTCCATATCAGACAAAACATCAACTGTTTTCATTAAGGGTCAGAGTGCAGGATCACATTCAGTGCACTCTAAAATAAGGGTATGTTCACAAGCAAGATTAACATACATATGGACTCGGGCACAGTGGGCTCATCCACGAGTGCAGGGCAGGGTTAAAAGTACTGTTCTACCCCAGTCCGATGGATCAGCACAGGAAAAAAGAGAAATAGTATGCTAAACCAAGGCAAGCGATGAGGGATGATTTAGAGATTTAGAGTGGGTGGTCAGACCTTGCCGCCCCCCCCGTCTATAGGCCATGCATTCGTTTTATACCTGAATTCACTAAGAAGCATTGGAAGAAAAATTCAGAAATATCCATCAGCTCTGGCAAAGACTTGAACAATGATCTACAAGCTAACTGCTCAGAACCCTAACTATTAGGCTATGGAGTGTCCTGGTTATAACTTTTAAAATTGACAGCTGTATATGAGTACCTCTTATAAGATGTGCATTTAGCACAGGGTAGACAATAAATAATATCAGTAACAGATGTCCAAAATGGGTCAACCATAAAAAAGATGTTTCTAAAGCTTTTGGAGGACAGACACTTTGCTTTTGAAGTCTCCCACCAAACAGCCCAGAGAAGCAGCACGACAGAGACAGGTCTGAATAGCTAACATATTTGTCAGTCTAATATAGCAAAAACGACTGAACAATAATTATAGAACCAGACAAAGACATCTATAGCAGGTTCTCCATAATAATACCATCAACGTCGCCTCCACAACAACATCAACAGATTTATCCTCTTCAGTATGAGGCCCAAAAGCACTTCATGCAGGCCTTTATTCAGACAAATACCATGCAAGACAGGTCTTATGCATCGTGACCATTGTCCATAACACATGGCCGTAGGTGATTACAAAGCGTCACATAAACTTAAGCCTCGTGATACAGCATATTCTTTTTGGCTTGTGACGTACTGTATTACAGTACGTCACAAGCCAAGCCCCCTTACAATGAGCTGGAAGTAAAAGCGTGTATTTATGCATGTGTGAGTAAATGAATACTAACTCAATTGCATCATATATTACCACTTCAGGATTGTCACAAAGCACAAATAACCTCTTAGTAAGTATGCATTGCAAGTCAGCATCCATGTGTGTGTATGTGTGTGTGTATATTTCAAATATCATGACACTCAATTTTCGATGCATTCATTAAGTCCCACTATATAGTGACTAGACTAGGGAAGGACTTCCTCGAGGTTCATACATGTCAATATTGTTCCTGGAGAGGCTTGAACCCTTAGTATCCCCTTATAAATCAAGCTCCCTGGCAACCAAGCCCCAAGCAATGAAATGAGTCATAGACAACAGAATTTTTAAGTTTCAGTATTCAGATAGAAATTCTTTCAATGCCATAAGAGGTATTTTCCAATTCACGGAATAAGAAAAGACACATCAGAATAGAAATTATTTCTTTTAACCTAGTTCTTGCCATATAAGCATAATTAATTATCAAACATCCTAGAGCAGATACATTAATGGCTAAGGATGAAGGAATATTCAACCAGACAGATGTGCATAAATATCAAATATGTTAGGTATTTAACCAAAACATCCTGAAAATGTTATATTTATGGATGATATCGTAAGTCTCTTTATCACCATGTTTGAACTGATCCAGCAAATAGCAAGGATACTTAAATTTATATGGCCTGGCTAAACCATTCGTTTCTGAAATGTTGAAGCAAATTTATTTAGCTGTGACACCCATAAAAGGCATAATGGTAACAAATAAATATGGTCATCACTTAGACTGCCTTGAAACAACATACTTACTAACACAGCTATTGCCTAGCTGTATCTTTAAATGTGATAAAATAGATGGTCACAAGTATCACAGGGACAACTTGTCAGTTGGGTCATGCATTTGCAACCTGAAGAAGCCCTCACCTATTGTCAGGCTTGGCTGCATCTGCCCCACCTGTATAATAGGATTTCTACCTGTGGTCAGAGCACAAAAGCCACACTGTTTCAATAGTTCAGCTGCAAGATTTCGCTTGCAAACAATTACGAAGGAAGAAATTATAGGATAACTTTGTCTGTCTGCGTAAGCTTGCATTTTCATTGGAAAACATTTACTACTGCTATTCACAGAGCTCACTTTCAGTATATCTTCGTCCTATGCCAAATGATATTCATCCACGTTTGACATTGCACACAAGAAGCATATGGTCAAATTTTAAAATAGATGTTTCATAATAAAAATTGTTTAAAGTATGCATAAGAACTTCAACGACAAAAATAAATAATACAACTGTTTCTACGATCACTTCGTACCATGCATCATATCTAGATTGACCTTTAGCTTAAGTAACCACAAAAAGGGTATCAATTCAGGGAATAAAGGTATCAATTCAGGGAATAAAGGTATCAATTCAGGGAATAAAGGTATCAATTCAGGGAATAAAGGTATCAATTCAGGGAATAAAGGTATCAATTCAGGGAATAAAGGTATCAATTCAGGGAATAAAGGTATCAATTCAGGGAATAAAGGTATCAATTCAGGGAATAAAGGTATCAATTCAGGGAATAAAGGTATCAATTCAGGGAATAAAGGTATCAATTCAGGGAATAAAGGTATCAATTCAGGGATGCCCTTATCTAACCTGCAGTCATCTATCCAAAATTAAATCTCAGCCCAATTATTCATCCGTCCAGCCATATATCTTATCTATCCATTAATCCACCAGCCATTTATTCATAGCTTATAATACGGTATCTATCCACACATCTACCCACCCAGCTATGGTATCCATCAACTCATTTTATCTATATTTGCAAGATACAGTGTACACATTTTTTAAGAATAACAGGGAACATATCAAGGTTTATCAAGGTGTCATTATGATCGGCAGTCACCTTGCTGTCAACAGCAGTTGACCTAGATTATGAATTTGGACATATACCCAGCCACATGTAGGCAAAGAGTAGATAAATACCATAAAAGTATCTAAGCTCCTCACTCAAGATTGGCCAGCTAAATTTAACACTTAAGTAAAATCCTGCCCATCAGTAAAGATTTACCAGTTCCTAAATAGGTCACATGGCTCACAAAATATTAACTTGTCACAAAATCCTATTAAAAAGATTTAAGCATCGACATTGATTAGTTAGCTAACAAGATTTAAACCAGTCATTAACAGTCACAATGCATCACAGACTACAATAAACCACCATAAAACTGCAATTACCCAAATATAAACTGTTTATTACACAATAAAGTAAACATTCACGGCATGCCTTGAATTGAAATCTGCATGCACACCTACATTTTAGTTTGCAAAATGACGGCTACCATTGGATATGTAACAACGGGTTTCAGAAGGCAATCACATCTTAGATGGCTACCAAAAATCGCCCAAAGATGCCCACAACCTTTGACTGTCTATGTCAGTTTTTCATAAGACTTATTATAAGTTATAACTTATTGTATTATAAATATAAAATTCGACATAATACGGAACCCAGTATCAAAAAACCAGGGGACTTCACCGACAGTTACCAAATTTAACCTGGCGATAGCCATTATTCAAAATTTTGAAATACACCTATTACCCAACTATATTTAAAGTTTTGAAATACACATATTACCCAACTATCATCAACAGTTCGTGAAATCGGCCATTTGGCAACGATAGGTACAAGTATATGATCTTAACCCTTAAGCTCATGTTGTCATCATTTATATTATTAATCTTACGCCGTCTTGGTCTATTTGTGATTCTTTTTAGTCAAGTAGTGCATGGTGTGGGATTCGGTCAACTATCCCACATACCCGTAAGCCTACCACAAGCCACGATGTGTTACGGACCGGTTACACCCTCTACTCTACTCTCTAACTTCAAGTAGGGCGTCGACGACTCACCTTTTTCTGCTGTTTCTCCCAGAGTGGATCAAGCTTGGCTTCCCTCTCCCACTCGTTCTCCGGTTCCATGTAGTCGTGATTGGACATTTTGTAGCGGGAACTTCAAAGCGTGAAGGCTGAAGCCGAACAAACTATGTCGATATCTTGAAATTTAGATTCAGAGAAATAAGCGTCAACGAATTCAGAACCTGTTATGGTAGTTTTGAGCAGGATATCCGGTAACGGTGTGACAGAGGCTAGCAGAATGTCGAGTAGTCAATGTTTTCACCTATTCGCTTAAAAGTTATAACCTACTCTGTTCCTAATGCATCTGTTCATCTTTATCGCCAATTCAAATATAGCCAGCTGCCACGTGATACACGCCCCGGCTTCTGAGGCACATGATTGGCTGTGCGTCTACCCTCTATGAGGGCTTATGAGGCGTGTTAGTCACGGAACACGCGCAGCCATATTGGCACTGCAATCTACGTAAAACAAAGGCACGCAGCCCTATAGGCTACTCATTGTTTTCAGGTAAACACGACAACAACGATAAGTCTGAATAGATGACTTCTTGTGTAGGCCTTATACAATACAGAATACATAGTTAAGCGTCATTATATATTTATACGAACGTGTAAACTATTTTGTAAGAGGTGTATACGCAATAATTATTATTATTATGGGCCAAATATTAGGCTATAGGTTGTGCTTGTATAAAAGGGTGGTACAGTGTGGGCTCTAGGCCTATAAGTAACAATTGATTAGATTTTGTGGGCGTCCACCCACTTCTGACAAGTGAACTTCTTGACACCGAGAGTTACGCAAATATGACAACCGGCTTTACGTAAGCTATCGTATTTTCATCGTGCTTCAACGAAACCTTGCTTTCAGCCAGTAGGCCTGGGCCATATCCTACATAACATCGAGTGGGGCAGTGGGCCTTACGACTTAGGCCTACTATCTCGAGTAGGTCTTACCCTACCCATTTCTTTGTTGAGTCACGGATGGCAGCAGACAATAATATTTGAAAACGAATTCGTTAATACTTCGTACGCATGGCTGCCTCGGAGCTAGAGCTTACGGAACTGCTCTTCTAATCTTCTATAGGCCCTATTGAAATGCCTGGGAGTCTGGGCTACATAATGAGCTATAGGCTACAACAAAATCATGTAAAAAGACAATGGATAGGCCTACTCTTCAACAAATATAGAATTTTTAGGATAGTTTCAAAGCTATTAACCTTAGGCCTAATGGAAGACATCGATTAATAATTATTAATTAACATATTTCGTCCAATAGGCTCCCAGGTAAGCTCATCTGAGCATGCCAGCAGCGTGCGTCCGTCTGTTAATTTCTTCTCCCCCAAATTCCTGGATCTGCATCATGTCACATTCTTCTAATTAATCAATTAGTTTACATTCAGCTTATTCTGTGAACGATAGGCCTGCAGCGTGTTTACGGTAACTATGATTTATCCACGTGTGACACGCACGATCTTGTGGTTTCGGCTGGGACTAATATTAGTCCCAGGTTTCGGCGTGATAGCAATGTTAATAATTACAACGTACTCAATCGACCCCAACTAGAATCGTATTCAACAACCCCGTCGCATGCAAAGGACAGCGACCTACGCATAGACCGAAATATAGACCAATACCCGTTGCCATACTTATAAATCGTTATGCTATGGTCCATATTTTAGCCTAAGGTAAAGGAAAGCCTTCTCGTTGTGGAATTCAAGGATGTGGTCTCAATACCAAGGTCTTGGTTTCGAGACCGGAGAGCTGCGGTCTTGGTCTTTGTCTCGAATGCATCGGTCTCCGTCTTGGACCATCGTTCTTGGTTTCGGTCTTGGTCTCGAATGCGTCGGTCTTGATCTTAAAGGAACGGTCTTGGGCTTTGTCTCCGTCTTAGATTAGCGTTCTTGGTCATTTGCCGTATCAGATCAATTTTTGATATTTTTCGATTATTTTCGATTATTAGAGACACCGGGTACGGATGTTTAGGCCCTACGCGATTGTTATCGATTTATGGCGTGCTGACCATCTATACATACATGTTACTATGGGCAAAACATGCATTTTATTGCAACGGAGCCAGCCATTTCAAAATTTGCTTTAACAAATTTCAAGGTTTTGGAACAATCTAATAATTATGTGGTCGACTACGTGTAGAGATCTAAACGTACAAACCTGATGCCGAAGTATTTCGCCTTTTGCCCGCCATTTCTCTTTTCCCCGCCATTTCCTTTTTTTCTCTTTTCCAAACCATATCCCTTTTTCCTTTTTTGCCCGCTATTTCTCTTTTGCCCGCCATATCCCTTTTGCCCGCCATTTCTCGTTTTCCTCTTTTGCCCGCCATTTCTCTTTTTCCTCTTTTGCCCGCCATTTCTCTTTTTCCTCTTTTACCCGCCATTTCTCTTTTTCCTCTTTTGCCCGCCATTTCTCGTTTTCCTCTTTTGCCCGCCATTTATCATTTTCCTCTTTTGCCCGCCATTTCTCTTCTTCCTCTTTTGCCCGCCATTTCTCGTTTTCCTCTTTTGCCCGCCATTTCTCGTTTTCCTCTTTTGCCCGCCATTTCTCTTTTTCCTCTTTTGCCCGCCATTTCTCTTTTTCCTCTTTTGCCCGCCATTTCTCTTTTTCCTCTTTTGCCCGCCATTTCTCTTTTTCCTCTTCTGCCCGCCATTTATTTTTTTCCTCTTTTGCCCGCCATTTCTCTTTTTCGCAACATATCTCTTTTTCCTCTTTTGCCCGCTATTTCCTTTTCCCCCTTTTGCTCGCCATATCCCTTTTTCCTCTTTTGTCCCTTTTGCCCCCATTTCCTGGATGCCCCTAGTCAGAGACGTTCAGGAAGGGGGGGGTCCGGAGGCAAATGCCTCTAATATCTGGTAGGGGATCATTTTTTAGTCTTTGGGTGCGTATATCCTGCCTTCTGGTACCTGGGATCAGAGGGGTTTGCCTCGGGGACGGGGATTGACGCCACTGCTAACCATTGCATTTGCACCTGATCATTGCTTCATTCAACTTTCAAAAGTCTGTATTTTAAATAGTTCAATTCACATTTGTGGTTTAAGTGTGTTGTTCTTAGCCTGTTATTTAAACAGAAGATGCCTGTTACAGTAATACTCGAGTGCTCATCTTTCTTTTGTAGCTTCGTTGTCGAGACGGACTCAAGCAGTTCAGGACGGAACAATTGCCACTCAATTGTCTCTTCTATGGACCGTGGACACACTTCCCAACCAGTCAAGACCTGTGGACATTCGCCGCCTTCTGTGTTGAAGCTTGTCAACAACGGTTCCTTTAACAGCTCGTAAGGCCGCCTCTGTGAGTTCTTTGATTTCCATTCTTCGATAGGCTTTAAGAAATTTCTTTTAGCGATCTGGCCTAAGTCGATGTGCAAAGCTTGTATGTTACATTATACGCTATACACACACGATAAACCTTGGGGATAAAGATCGAGATTAACCCTACCTTGACACACTTTGCATTGTCTGTTTGATTATGCCATTCCATCTTTCTGGCCATAGTTCTGTCTCGTCCTTAAGATCTTCCCAGCCAGTCCATCATCCGACGAATCCGACTCCATGAACCCACTACGCTGTGCGAACATCTTAGACCTAAAGGAAAATATCTGGATTCTTCTACGTCCCGGAATCAAAGGTAGCAGGACTAATCACAGAACGCGTTGCCCTCCTTTTATACGCCTGTGACCGCTACCGTAACTTACACCTTGTTCTTGTTCTTTCAGTTGCTGTTGTGGTGATCCAGAGCCACTCAAACAACGAAACTGCAAGTCCACGACGAGTCCACGAGAACACGAGGACCTGAAAGCTATGGGTAATGCGTTGGCACTCCAATGCGTTTTCTGGCTGGGTATCCATGCAGCTGCGAGAACGCATGTCTGTTTTTGATCTCCGAACTTTATCTGATTAGCGACTCTGTAGTGTTTTTGTGAGGGACACCGATCACTAACGATGTAAAATCTATTTTTAAAATTACTATGAAAATGTTGAATATTTATTCGTTATTTTCTTGCTAAAAAAGGAACTTGAAAGAAGTTCTTTCGTGAATATTCTAGGCCTACATGTTTGAGAAATGGCTCTAACAAGCTATGTTAAATCTATTTTTAAAAATACTGTGAAAATGTTGAGTGGGTTATTTTCTTGCTAAAAATGGAACTTTACAAAGTTATTTATTGTGTGGGGAACGTAGGCCTAGAAAGATCCTATTCCAAGCAGTCTGGTCCAACTTTACTTTCTTAGCCTCGGCAAATGAGGGCAGATGGCCAGTCCTCTCCATTGTATTCTATGTTCCAACATATATAGCCGAGGGGCACAGATGGAGCATATATACAACCACAGTTACTACTTTGGCAGGAATTTGAACCCCCTACCTGACAGTGATTACATTCCCTATATCACCGTAGGGAATGTCATGGTGATATAGGGACGACAGCCATAGGGACGACAGCACAATAACAACTACAATATGGAGCACCCCCGTTCAAGGGCAGAGACTTGGGAGAGGGCAGAAGGGTACGGCCCCCTCTGAAATTATTTGCAATAGATATGTCATGGTTATAAATGTCTATAGTGTTTTCCACTGTTCAGTCGTTTTTGCTGAATCCATGTTTGGGAAGTGAAATTTTTTCCAACCAATCCAACTTTTGATCATGTGCCCAACACTGGTTCATCTATTGAACATAACGTTCTTAGAATACTTAAGCCTACTGCAACCCCAAGTCAATAAACTAGCTATTTACATCAAGTATTTGCAGTTAATATTTAACTACACTGACATCGTGTGTGTAGGCCCTGTTTAATCAACTTTAATTCGTGCTTTGTGTGTGTGCACGTGCGTGCGTGTGTTTGTGTGTGACTGTTTGGTTCCGTACCTTGTAGTAAGGCATGTGGAGTATGTTAGCCAAATATTTCGTAGGCCTTACTTGACATACAAGGGTAATTTGGTTGATAACCGGAGCTGATGACTAGGCCTACATTTATATCATGCTAGATGGCGTGCCAAGTTTTATTAATGCCATCAAGCAGACGTGTATTTGTACAGAAAACAGACTGAGCGCCATGTACATAGCCTCACAGACGTCCTAAGAATTTTACTAAAATTATGTAGGCCTAAGCGAGATTTAGCATGCAGGAATTCAAACATACGACTGTCCGAGCTCCATCCAGTGAATCATGTAATAGGAAATTTAGCAACAATGAGTTGGTTATGAAAAGCAGTCCCCTTATCAAGCTTATTAAAACTTAATTTTCGTATTAGTCTGTGGTGCTGGAGCCATTTTAAATGACAGAATGTAGTGCATGGGAGGGGGTGCTGAACAGTCAGATTAGATAAATAATCCTTAGACGTTACAAGTCTGTTTAACGCTACAGTACCAACAGTGGACAGAAAGAATGTAGGCTAATCATACAAAAATCTTAAAAAATGCTTAGCAAAATCAGATACTAATTTTGCTTCAATATATTGTCTGGGCATTTGTGCAAAAGAAGTGTCTAGCTATAAGCCACAACAACTGTGGCTTATAGCTAGACACTTCTTTTAGGTAACCTGCCATTAAATTCTCAGCCTGTGATAAAAGCACCCATGGTCCGAATTAATGCAGGCTGTCATCGTAAATTATTTAGACCAATCCTTCTTATAATTTAATTTTGGAGTACAAAAGATGCCAGGCATGTGTCTCAATGCAAGCTATTCTCTTTAATGGGTTCATGTTCGAAATTTTACCCTAAATCAACTCACTAATGAGCACCACTCAAAGGCAAGAACCTCGTCAAGAAACACCATCAAAGGCAAAGCAATCAAGTCCCAACCTGACACTACAAAGTTAGCATAACGATTGTGGCTATTTCACAGATTTAAATTCTGGGCTAGAATGGCCTGTGAAAGGGGACACCTCAAAACGACTGGTTCTTATTCAAACGTAACGGTAAAGGATCTCACCTGACCAACTCACTGGAAAATGAGAAGGTTTATTGCCATACCCTCACCAGTCACCACAGAAAACAAGCACATTTTATATGAGACCATAATTCAAAGAGCCAGTGGTGACTACAGGCAGACAGACGAAGGAAGCTCACAGTCATTAATGTCAACAGCTGTTTTCAAAAGTATTTCTGTCACTGCAGCCACTATACATCATATGTACCATCATCGCCATGAAAACAATCTGTAATCTGAATAACAAGTACATCTATACATGCATACTGGATGAATGAAGAAAGTTGTGTGATGGTCTAGAAAGTCATGCACAGTTCAACAATGCATTATATGTGCATCAGCCATTTTGAATGGTAGTATTTCACCAAATACCATGTATAACAGTTAACAAAATAACGTTTAAGTAAAACTGGATACAGGAAAAATAAAGACGAATAAGGTGAACACGCGTCTGCTTGTTGTCAATGTTTTCGCCAGTCCTCAATTGGGAAGCGATTTCAAGCCAAAAACATCCGGCGTTTACGAACAACAGTACAACCCTGGGCCAGCAGAAGCGACATGGGGACACCTTTCCGTTTACTCGAAGGCGTCTTCCAGCTCCGTGTCTCCATCCACCTGACTCAGTTCACTGCCTTGGTCGTCTCCGTCACTTAGAAACATCTCACCCTGTGAAGTCGGCATGTTCTCCCGTGACACTGTCTCCTCCTCTTCTTCCACCTCTTCTTCGCCCTCCAGCTTCTCCTCCTCCTCTTCTAAACAACATCCAAAGACAAAGGCAAGTTAGTGCTACAGCAATTGGACAGATGATGTGGATAAATGGTAATACACAGAAGGACATGGGTTTGATACCCATGGTCCCACAAGGTTGACTCATCCTTCCACTCCCTAGGGTCGATGGTATAACGCGCAGCAGTAGGTAGGATCGGCCCCTAACAGGATGCCATACAGTCATAAAATCGACTGGTAACAGGAATCGAACTAGCTCTGCACACCAGCGTCTTATCCATTACTATATAAAACCAATTGCTTTGTTAATAATTGCTGTAGTTCAGTATCATAAAACTGATTTTCTAAGAGCTATGATGTTGTCTGTGTTATGACTATTAGCTGTTCACCAAATAAAATGGCTACACTCATCATGTAGCAGAAAGACTTCAAAGGCCAGCCAAACACTCTCCACATGTATGTAAATTATAGTAACTGAATGTGATACCTCAGCAATGCGTTTGAACCACGCAGTGCCATTTTATCCAGTAGGCACAGTGCATAGGGCCTACGAAGTTATCAGGGTCTACAAAATTTTTTAGACATTTTTAAAATAAAAAAAAAAAAAAAATGGATATCGAGTAATTGAAAAAAGTTTAATCATAAAGCTGTAACAAAGAAGAAATTGCAAGCTTATTAAATTCAAAGTTGAAAGTGAATAACTTTTGAAACATTTTGTATGTAGTCAATGTAATAAAAGTTCTTCTCACAAAGTTCTACACTAATCATCCACAAGAAAATTCATTCTGCATAAAAACCATAATGTGTGTGTTTAGGTTTACACGTTTAATGTTCTGTGCAAAGCAGTAGCTGATGTATATGAAAGAGTACCTAGGGCCTACGACGACCTTAAAACGGCCCTAGAACCAGGGTAAGCGAACTATTTATCTCAGGTGCAACGAAGACTGTTAATATTGTTTCCATCAGCATTAACCCTAAATGCAAATATGTCTAGTTTTCCACTCAAATGTTTCACATTAGGCTAGCATCATTTGCCATATTGTTCTCTCTACAAATGGCCACACGTCGTCACGAAACAAGTAAAAAATGCTAAAATTAATTAATTACAGGTTTTAAAGATAAAATCCACAACCATAATTTAAATATATCTGAATATTCATACATGTATAGAACTCTCAAAAGCAAGAAAGAGGGCAATCGACTTCTGCAACATACAGCAATATGGTATCTATTGACTCACCTTCATCCTCGGACTTCTTCTCTAATTTCTTCATCTGTTGCTCGTGTTTCTTTTCTTCCTCGTACAGCTCTCGAAGGTCAATATCTGGAAGTTTCATAGACAAAGCAGCTGCCTTCCATTTGGACACCAGCTTCGGCTCTCCTTCTTCTTCCCCTTTGTCTTCAGGCGGCTACAAAAAAGCGACCGGTTACAAGACATGTACAACCATTTTCAACAAAGGTTAGTTAACCAGAAGGGTTAACCAAAATAGTATGGCCCCAAGATCAGGCAGGGGCGTCCAGATAGGGAGGATCCGGAGGAAAATTTATCCCGAAATTTGATATCGCCCTTCTTCCAACACCTTTTGCTCAGAAGTGCACACGCCTCGATGGCGCAATTGCAGTTGTACAACAGAGCAATTGTGTGCAAAGGACTTGCTCAAGGTCCCTACACAGTGACTCCTCGGACGAGGGTCGAACTCACTCAAATGCCTCCAATTTCAGGTAGGAGTGGGGCATTTTTTGCTTCTTAGGGAGGGGGGAATATCTTACCTTTCTGGCCCTTAGGACAGGGGTTTGCCTCCATCATTCAGGAAGGGGGACTGACGCCCCTGAGGTCAGGGCCCAATCATCTCAGGTGCAAACTGTATTAGAGCAATGAAATGAAATGATAATGAACAGCAGCTATATATAGCGGGACTATTCTTCGTTGTTTTTGCTGCTGATGATGGAAAATAGTTTTGTTACTCCTGAGTTGCTTTCAATGGCTTCAATGGTCTTGTGCACTTCTGAACTTTGTATGGAGCACAATAATTATTCTACAAATACAATTGTATTGTATTGTGAAATTTGGCATGGCTGCAAGCAATGATCAGTTTGTTACTCAAATCCACTGCCACAATGCTTTTCGATATGACAGGGAAAATCTATCAAAATACCAATGGAAAGTCATCGAAGAAATGATCAGTTGTTGACAAGCACCCAAGCAGAGCAAGTCAGATGATGGTTTTTAGTAAGCACAAACCACAGACACTACGAATCCCATATTCTAGTGTGTTTTTATCTATTGAGTGTTTATTCTCTATAAAGTAACCCACAAAAACCGCAGAAAATCAGGAGAGAAGGAATTCAAACCTGTTCCACAATGATGTACTCTCCATTTTGTTGGCAGTTTAGGTCAAATACATATCTGCCACTGCCCTTTGGCTGAAAGCCAAATAAAAATAAATAATACATGTTTTACAAACCATTTCATTTAAGTTTATCCTAATTCATGAGAACACGTTATTGTAATAATATAAGCATAAAATGACATAAAAATCAGACGTATCTAAACACTTAGCCAGTGGTCATTTGTGCAGTTTTGTAGGAACAGTAAATTAATATTTGTGAATATGCCAATATCAAGAAGCATCTTACCTTTACATGGTGGGACCAAGATCACTCTTTCAAATTTACTAGGTTTTGATTGAGCTAAGGTGATTTATAAAACAGACATTTATGAATGAAATCTTTTGGCAATGCATTAATGTAACATTTACACCGAAGCAGCTTTAAGTTTAGGGGCGCCAAATAATGTTTGGTTCAACAGAGGCGTGGAGAATATTTTACTGGAGGTGCTCAATCAATGCTTGAGCACCCCAGCTCAAACATTGGGGGTGCTCGAGTTACCAGGGCACCAATGGATCGACGCCTCTGTCCAAGTATACAAAAAGCCACCCATTCAAAAGTGCACATGCATAAATATAATTTTGGCAATCAAGAAACTTTGAGTATTTTACCCCAGTACATTAGCAGTGCTGAGTGGTGGTGGTTGCAGTTTAACAACACTGTCTGATAACAAAGATCAATAGCATCGCCCTCCTCCTTTATCCAGGCTTGGGACTGGCACTGCCTGAGTCCCAGCAGTGGCAGAGTTCTTGTTGAGTAATGAATGATGCTGCTAACGTTATTAATTGGTTAATTATTTAACCCATTAATCAAAGATTTTACTGCGTACCATGCCGTTCTTGAACCTGCCAACAAATTTGTGGTTTTGGTGAATCAGTTCACCGTGACCCTCACGCTTTCCGGCCTTCCATATGCCGACGAACTTGGACCCAGAATCAGCAAAGATGTAGGTTCCAAAGCCATGTTTTAAGTTATCATGCCACTCCCCTTCATAGGTGTCACCATTTGCATAAAAGTACTTGCCCATTCCATTCTTCTGGTCATTGGCCCAATTTCCTGTAGAACAACAAGAATCAATAATAAAACGTTATTATATGACATCTTCATTTAATCAAAAACTAACAAACCACAGTATGATTACAAATACACTGTACAGTATGAATGGATGATGACAAGTAATTACAAGAGTCAAATTTAACTGTCGGCATCTATTCAAGGCGCATCGTGTCATACATCTAATTTGCCAACTTTGCAACCTAGGGAAAGAAGGACTAGTACACCTTAGGGTTAGCGGGAATCAACTCACTTCCCCTGCTCTCCAAGCCAGTGTCTTTTCTATGGACCTCTCAGCACCTCAGTAACAGAATGCCATACAAAACCACAGTAAGATTGTAAGATAACATGATTTCCAAGTAGATAACTTGGAAATTAGCTTGTAGACCAGCATATATAGAGAAAAATTCCTACCTTCATACTTGGTTCCATCAGGATAGATGAAGGTTCCAAATCCATGTTTCTTATTTGCGTCATAGTCACCGGTATAGCGAGCTTTGTTTTTGAACCTGTCAGAGAAAAAACCCAACGAACTGAAGTGACTAGTCATTCAAATTTTTATACCATTCTTATTAGCCTAATTACAAAGAACTATGAACTCGCTATTTTCGGTTACTTGCTTTTCAACTGAATTCACAAACTGGTAATAATAATAATAATTATAAAAAAATAATAACAATAATAATATGGTTGGGAATCATGCCATCTTACAATGTCTCTTTCCGGAGATTAGTTTTATCAACCCGAGGGATCAGTACTTACCTTGGGTATAAAAAAATAATAATAAAAACAATAATAATAATAATAATAATAGTAATAATACTAATATAATTGCTGAAGTACCATAGCTCAGCCGAGGCCAAAGGTAAAGGTGTTGTAATAGTTTTTTAAATCACATTTTTAGACCATTCTTATTTTCCTCAATTTATAAAGAACAATGAACTCGCCATTTCTGGTTGCTTGCTTGTTTAAATGAATTCACATACAGGCAGGTCTCTCTCTCTGCATGGGTATCTTGTCTTGTCAGCATTACAAGTTGGCCTAATGAGGTCAGATATACCTCATTAGGCCACCTTATAATGCTGAGAGGTCATCAACCAGTAAGTCTCTTGTCTTTAATACTTCAACGACAAGCAATGTTGTTGAAACCTTATGAATCTCTGTTTTAAATCTCTCATACTGTCCGATCCACAGCGCCAGTTTGAAATCTCTCGTACTGTCCGCCAGTCATTCTTAGTCTTGCTGGCCAGTGGCCACTCATATAGTCCTCACACTCTGACCTGCAAGGTTCTATTCTTGCTCCGTGCATGTTCATTCCTTACACCTTCCAACACAGTCCATTCATTCCCGCATCTGCCATTGATCAACACCACTGTGCTTGTCACAAAATTCTTCACATCCTTCTTTGATCACTCCCTCTTGCAAACACCATGTAGTCCAGTCTGGATGACTGCCAACCGCCTATGCCTGAACTATTCTGACAAGAATTTCCTATAATTAGTCTTTATGAACAGTTAAACATGGCATCAAACATTTCTCCACAAAAGTTCACAATCTTCCAACCATCTTTGGTAGAAAAAAGCTTCAGCTTACGCCTATACTGAAATACTTACTTGTATGTTCCCAGACCATGTCTTCTGCCGTTCTCGTACAGTCCCTCGTAGATGTCCCCATTGGGTAGAATGGCTCTTCCTTGACCATGTCTCTCATGCAGTTCATTTCTTCCTCCCTCATATTCCTAAAGAGTTAGAACATCATTAAAGCAATCACTTATTCGCTAAAATTAACTGCTACTATCACCATTCACTGAGTGTAAACAAGATCAATATTGTAGGTAGGCATAATAATATGCTTAGAATCCTCCAAATGTTGCAGCATAAGTGTGGTCTGACAGGCAACAAAACAATGTCATTATAGTAGTCTATTGTCTTACTCTAAAGCAGTTGTATAATGCTATCGATTGAAATTTTCACAATTCTGAGCGACTTGTTTATTGCGATGAGCCAACGTAGGCAAAACAGGATGGAAGAAATCGCTCGAGATAAAGATGATATGTTATCTTGTTATGTCGGCGAGAGTTAAAAGCCAAAATGCCTCGATCCGGTGTGAAACTAGCACATAAAAATTATATTAATTCAAATAATTATTGTAAGGAAAAATAGTAAGGTGACAATACGAACGCCGAGCGTTGGTTCAGCTCCTTCCTCGTCGTCGTCTTCGTCATCGTTCATATTTGTATGTTAAACGGTCTTCAACCAAATTCAGCAGATTGTATACAGCTTACTAACTATAAGCCTAAATTCGTATAATTAATCTGCGTCTATAATTAACCCTATAATTATAAGAATCTAACTATACTTTCGAATAACAAATATAAAAGTCAGTCAAAATATATAGTATCATCAACCACCAGCAATTTTTTTTCAAAACATTCAGTTTTAAATGCCAACACAGAAGAAATTTCAAATACTATAAACGTCATAGTGCATTGACCGCCATCTAAGCATATAAATACATGCTCGTTTAATTGAAATTTCACCAGATTTAGCTAAGCTGCAACTACACTAATGTGTGGGAAAATACAATAATTAAATTCGTTAAATATCGTCTGCATTTCAAGCCAATTACATTGGGGAAACATGTTTTGTAGGGCTGTTTGTATTAGAAATAAATGCAAATTTACACCAATCGATCGGATGGTGACGCTGCAACCTTTCTTCAAAGCGATTTATAATCTTCGCTTAGTAACTAAACCGTCTGCTCGTCGCTTTTTGAGACGCCGAAGATGAGAGTAGTCCAACACAGAACTCAGAAACAATAACTGCGTAACCAACATACTTACGATACAGCGTAATTAATTTTTGTGGGAAGCTGTAAGAGTGTTCTTATGAGGAATTGCAAACAAGGTTTTCTCTTATGTGAATGCTATATAACTTTGTTTAAAATTTATGCTGTTATTTATACCTTTTATAAGCTACTGAGCGTTTGCTGGTAGTCTAATAAAGAATATTCTTACTTACTTACTTAAGAACTCATACCATGACTTACCCGATCTTCCGTCTGTCAACTCTCGCCCTAAGTGACACCCGTCTTAGCAACTACTCAATCTTCCATAGGCGACGACTTTTAGTAGAAGGTACTGGGGCAACAGGCCAAGGATATTGTATTGTTCAACAGCGCTTCTCCATGCTCAATCATAAAGATGGGTACACAACAATTAACCACGAGTATAACTTACAAAACATTTCAGTTTTCTGTAACTACTTGCTAGTGCTAACTGACTAGGCTATCACTAAAAAAATATCTGACGTGTACGCAGTTACATGCACACACGCACGCACGCACGCACTCACACACACGCACGCACGCACACACACACAGTTTGTGAAATTGCTGTAAGACTGCCTTAAATTACAGGCTTAAGTCAACTTTATGTTTTAGAATGACAAACACCAAGTCTTCAATACTGGCTAAGTAACACGCTATGACAAAACTTTTTGAATAAAGTGACAATTAGTATTCTAAATGCATCCACGTACTTCCAATTTAAGAAGCTGTTCAGTAGTAGCTATTCAATAAACCGTCGAAAGACTACTCATGCTTGTTTTATTAACTATAGTAGAATAAAATGGATGAAGGGGAGGTTGAGGGCTAAATGGAGGAAAACAAGGTTGAGACCAAATGGAGGAAAAGGAGGGTGAGGGCAAAGAGGAGGAAAAAGCAAAAATCTCATCCTCCCTTTACTCCATCTGCCGCATACTTAGCGAATCGAAAATGAACCCAAATCTATCGTGTTAAATAAACACCGTGTACATTGAGTCATCTAGCGAATGGAAATGAACTAAATGTATTGTGTTAAATGAACACCTCGTATACTACGCCATCTAGCGAATCGAAATGAACTAACTTTTAACGTGTTAAATAAACGGTTTGCTTTTGAGTGGCACGTCAGAAGTTTGAAGATTTTTACGAGGAAGGACGTAGTTAACAAAATCAGGTGTACTATTATTGTGGTAGTAGACCTAGCTAACATAGGCTATACTGTTGCGAGTAGTCTAGTAAATACTGTTCATGCCGCTTATCTCACGCAAATTGTATTGGTATATTCATTTACGAGCACTGCGGCGTGTCAGAGAGGTTGTACAGAAAAACCCAAGTGAAAAATCAAATTCTGGAACCCATGTTGAATTGCGCTTGATTAATCGAGTAGTTTTGTGACCCTAATTAATCGATTAGTTTACCCAAGCTTATTGACAGTTACCATTAGTTTCTTATGACGTAAAGCATTGATAAAGTAACGAATTACTAATTAGTAACTTCAATTGCGTTGGTGCACAAAGTATCAACATATGGCACACAAAAACCAAGACATAATCAGGTTAATATCCAGAAGATCAATCAATCAAGGCTTCTAGACAGAGCGGCAGCCTATGTTGGATAAGCAATTTGAAAGGGTTAAGTCGTAAGTTGAGGACAAATGACACAAGCTTCAGCATGTTTTACTTATTAATACCAGTAAGAAGTGAATTCTGCATTAAATAATTCATCAACTGGAGACCAATGCATATATAACGCATAATTCTGCATATCATTAATGAACTTGGACCTGCATGACTTACAAATAAGTTACTGTTTACATGAGCAGCATGAGATATTGTAGAATTGAAACAATGTCTAAGTTACTGTTCATCGAACACTGAACATCGCTGTTCATACACTTTTACTAGATGATCCAGTTGTAAAATCTCAATCTGATTAACTAATTTGAAATTCAGGAGGTCTATAGATGTCAAAGAAACTGTTTCATATAAGGCTTAGGGCTAGAGATGTCTATAAACCAGCAAGCAAAAAGAGCAAATTAATTATTGGTTGCGATGACATACTCTCAACAGAGTCCAACATTTAAGTGTATAAATTATCACAACTTATGCAAATCCTTAAAAATAAATAACTCCAGTATATAAAAACAAACACTACACACATCTGTATAAATTTCCTATACATATGTAACATTAGGTTCAACAAAACCACTTCTGCTTTTGATTGAACTTCTCAGTGGCAATCCAACTCTAGCTTCGTCCTGCAACAGAAATGAAATATGGTAACCATTACTATTCTCAGCTAATTCTGAATCACAATTATTAAATTTCTATTGTATCATAAGTTCTTGTGCTGGAGTTATCTAATTTTATCATTTTAACCACCAACCCCAAAGTCAAACTAGCCTATTTGACTGACATATGAAACTCAAGCAGGCTTACCACTTAACCTAGAGTCATTTTTTTTGTCAAAGATAATACATTCATTGTATTAATATATTTATTGTATTCATTTTTTTTATCATATCCATCAATTTATGTCTACCGAAATAAACAGACCAACATGGTGCAAAACAGACTACCAAAGTCCATTAAAACATACAGTCAGACGCCTCCAAATCTTATTCAATGCTGACCATACCTACGTCGCTCTAGCAACACAAAATAAAATGCCATACCCGAAAACTCTGACGGGAGTCTCTTCTGTATCCAGAAGATCGAAGAATCTTCAAGGCCTTCCAGTGGTGCTGCAGAAACTGGTTATGACGAGGCTGGATATCGTGAGGATGCTGACATTCTCCATAGTCTGAACAAACAAAGAATAAAAAAACCATCTCTAGGATAATTTACCTTTTGTAAGCAATACGCCCCACAATTATCACTTCATCTAGATGTTGGTTTGTAGGCCTACATTAACATTATCCTCCCTGGACCAGACCATCCTCATCTACATTCCCCAAAGACTTCATTTTCACCCACAGCTTGCCATTGCAGTGTTTCCTTGGTGGCCAGTCCTAAAGAGCACCTTTCCGTAAGCAATACATTACAGATAACCATCAACCCCAAAAATAAAATAAAGAAATTTTTCAAACTGGAGTTAGCTCAGAGATTTGATACATAGGCATAGACTTAGGAGGAGGCAGGAAAGGACGGTCACCTTCGAAATTGAAGGCATAGGGGATGGGGCCTCTTATACTCTCCTGCAATATTTCATACATATCATTACTTTGTACAGTGTTTTCCACGGCTCAATCTTTTTTCATTGCATCCTTACCAGTAGGATGGTTCATTGCCCTTGGCATGCGAGTTCCAGCTCTTGGATTAAATTCTGATGTGAATTCCAATCTAAAATGTCATGACATGACCTTGTAAATGTATATGGTATATCCCATCAAACAATAATACCAATGGCAAGGTGCATTGAAATGAGACGACTGAATCAAATGTAATGTAATCGAGCATTTATATAGCGCCCCTTCACGATATCTACAGAATATTAAATAGATAGTTAACAAGAATCAGCTTGATCTAAATGCTAAGGTGAAAATCCTGCAAATCAAGTAGTTTTGGTGATATTTATAAAACTTCAATAATCGTAATCCAGAATTGAATAAAGCGGTACCCAGCACTCTGACTCGAACACTGTACACCATCTTATTCACGAGAGCTCTATCAAGGCAGAAAGGTTGTCTAGCAGTGTCTCAATATATAATAGTGCTTAATATTTCAAATACAATTTGATAATGGTGACCTTAGAAAGTCCACAACGGCACAATAAAGTAAGATAGTGTGAACTTCAAGAATGTGAAGAACAAAATCAGGTTGATGGAGAAGAATCAAGGAATAGGATCCAGTTGCCAGGAAACCAAAGAGGAACAGGATCTGTTAGCAGGAACAGGATCCAGTTGCCAGGAGATCAAATAGGTATAAGATCAGTACACAGAGGAACATGATCCATTGCCAACAGACTGTACAGAGAAACAGGATCTGTTGCTAGGAGACTACAGAAAGACAGGATATGTTTCCATGACACCAAAAAAGAAACAGCATTAAACGCCAGTAAAGAAATGGGCAGACAAATGTGAAATCAAGTACTCTATAGAAATGGGAAGACAAATGTGAAATCAAGTACTCTATAGAAATGGGAAGACAAATGTGAAATCAAGTACTCTATAGAAATGGGAAGACAAATGTGAAATCAAGTACTCTATAGAAATGGGAAGACAAATGTGAAATCAAGTACTCTATAGAAATGGGAAGACAAATGTGAAATCAAGTACTCTATAGAAATGGGACGACAAATGTGAAATCAAGTACTCTATAGAAATGGGAAGACAAATGTGAAATCAAGTACTCTATAGAAATGGGAAGACAAATGTGAAATCAAGTACTCTATAGAAATGGGCAGACAAATGTGAAATCAAGTACTCTATAGAAATGGGAAGACAAATGTGAAATCAAGTACTCTATAGAAATGGGAAGACAAATGTGAAATCAAGTACTCTATAGAAATGGGAAGACAAATGTGAAATCAAGTACTCTATAAAAATGAGAAGACAAATGTGAAATCAAGTACTCTTTAGAAATGGGAAGACAAATGAGAAATCCAGTAGTGTCAAGCCTCCTTCCATCCATCCCTCAAAAGCTCTGCAGCAGCGTCCAGATTCTGACCTACGTAATCTGCATCTTATTAACCTTCTGACGTTGCTGTTGTTGTTGACGTTCCTCCTGCTCAGAATAGAAGATATTTGTCGTGGTAGTCTCCTCTGAATCACAGATTGATGAGGTGTGCTTTTGCTCTTCGATGCCGCCTTCGAGGGAGGCTGGCTCGAGCTGCCAGAGTCCACATTCCGAATACTGGATGCCGTGGGCGTCCTTTTCGGAGTGCTACTGTCCGCGTTGTCATCATCTGCAATCTCCGTTTCCGTTTCTGACATTGGCACAAACTCTGCGGCCTCTGGACTTACGCTAAAAAAGAATGCACTGAATCAGCTTGACAGAAAAAGTTGAAATGAGACAGCTATATAAAATTTACAATTATTCAATTCAATTTATTTATTTACTGCCGCCATTGAAAACCTCGAAGGCAATGAGGTCTGAGGTAATGGCTCGTTAACTTGCCTGCCAGAGCATCTTAGCTATAGAGGCATCTGAGACCACATGCATATTCAATGATTCATACAGAAGACGACACACATTGCTACACTTAATTTCTCCATCCTGCAGCATAGATTGATGAGGGATACAGTCAGTGCTAGTGTAGGCAGAGACACGGTTCTGGGTTTGGGTGGGACAGATCAACACAAAAATTGGGCTTGGGGGTGACAGGCCAGAAGAAAATTTCAATTCCCAAACATGGATGTAGCAAGAAATTGATGAGCAGTGACAGACACTGTAGAAATGTAGAACATTTATAAAATATTGGGGGATATAAGCAGCTCCATCACCTACACCTGAAATTTCGGATGGGTCCGTCCTCTCCTGTCCCCGGCCCCCCACCCCCATAGACTCTGCCTCTTAGTGTTAGGGTCATCAAATATTTCAGCTCAGCACGATATGTGAAGACCTCAAAACACAAAAACTATGATAAGCCAAAAATCTCAGCTACCATCAGCAAAAAAATTCGGTTCGATGACAAATCTCGGAGAATGTCACGACAATGCTCTGTGCACGTGTAAGTAAAATAAGAGTTGTCCATACCCTATTATGCAAAGAAAGCATGTATTGTTTTATGCCAAAAACTTCACCATGTATCCATGGAATCACTGGCACATAAAAATTTTGGACACATGGCAGAAATCTTTAAAAAAAATTAAATATTAGATAAGATTAAACTTAAATGGCAGCATAAACAATGACGCCTTCAATTTCAGCACAGAAAACAGTTACGTAATTTTCAGTTGCCTACATGACCGTGCAACTACCCCACTGCTTGCACTCTGGCAGTGCCAGTCCCAAGCCTGGATAAAGGAGGAGGGCGATGTTAACTATCTTTGTTATCAGTGTCATTAAACTGAAACTAAACCACGACCGTGTGCTTGTAATTGTAATCTTGACAATTATTGTAACCTTGGGATATTTCTACTGCGCATAAATAAAACCAGTTCATGGGAACTGGTGGGAACTGGCTTGTTCGCACAGAACACTTCAAAAACGCTTTAAAATGAACGTCAAGACCATGTTCAGGTCTACATACATGACCGCGTTGGCTGATCCGATGAACATTTTTGGAACGATTCTCTCATGATGAGTTATCTTTGTGTATGGGAGAGCAAAGTTAACAGAATCCCAGTGAATGTCCTGAGTCAACTCCGGAAGATCTGCCTGGATCTCATCAACTACCAGGTATGCCACCTGCAACCAACAACATTACAACCATCAATAATAATAATAATAATAATTATAATAATAATAATAACAATAATAATAATAAAAATAATAAAAATATTAATAATAATTATAATAATAATAATAACAATAATAATAATAATAATAATATTATTAACCCTGACCCTCTGGACAATAAAATCTCTATATTAATAATCTCTAAGTCCCTCGGGAATGAAGTACCCAGGGCAAAAAAAATATTATTATTAATAATAATAATAATAATATTAATAACTCTGACCCTCTGGACAATAAAATCTCTATATTAATAATCTCTAAGTCCCTCGAGAATGAAGTACCCAGGGCAAAAAAAATATTATTATTAATAATAATAATAATAATATTAATAACTCTGACCCTCTGGACAATAAAATCTCTATATTAATAATCTCTAAGTCCCTCGGGAGTGAAGTACCCAGGGCAAAAAAAATATTAATAATAATAATAATAATAATAATAATAATAATAATAATAATATTAATAACTCTGACCCTCTGGACAATAAAATCTCTATATTAATAATTTCTAAGTCCCTCGGGAATGAAGTACCCAGGGCAAAAAAAATATTAATAATAATAATAATAGAATAATAGAATTGATACTCAGTTCATCCCAAGTAACTGCCCCACATATAAAACACTGGTAGATCTCTCACCGATCCCATTATCTGCTGCCATAACGATGATTTTACTAGCCTTGATGTGTCGATCGATCAGAACATTGACGTCAAAATCGTCGTCGTCTTCACCAAATGGATTGACCATCTGTTCGGCGACCTTGAGCCAACCCATGTAGAAGAAGAACTGGAGAAAAGTGAATAAGGGAAAGTAGATCTCCTTCAGTGCATGCTTGCTATCCAATCCTTCCACTTGCTGTTGGCCGAAGACAGTCGACAGTATGAACATGTGCACGGCTAACGTCACAACCTGGAAGAAAATTTCATCGGATCAAACTAATCCCACATGGATGGTTGCCATCCATAATAATAATAATAATAATAATAAAAATAAAATAATAATATAATATAATATATTAATAATAATAATATATCCAGAATAATAATATTCATCATCATTGACTCATTTTATAGACAAGTCAATAATAATAATAATAATAATAATAATAATAATAATAATAATAATAATAATAATGACAATTTATATGGCACAATAATGCAGCCAAACCGCTACAAGGCGCCTCACAAACTAGCTATAAGTGGGATAAGCCTTGGAGAAGAGACAAGTCTTGATCTTAGACTTAAAGGAGTCTACAGAGTCCGTCAATTTGATGGCGTGTGGAAGAAAGTTCCAACATGGAGGCTATGGGGCAAATGTGGCTCACCCAAAGAATGTGTGTTTTGGGACTTGTGGGGTTCTTATCTGCAGTAGTTAGTAATTTGCAGTTTAACAACATTGTTTGATAACAAAGAACATTAGCGTCTCCCTCCTCCTTCAACCAGGCTTGGTACTGGCACTGCCTGAGTGTTAGTTAGCAATGGTGGAGTTATTATCTGCAGAAGGAAGTGCTGAGAACTTTCCAAAAACATATTCATATTTCTCCAAATTGGCATTATGAAGGCATGCAGTTGAAATATCATGAACTCGATGTCTGTCTGCCCTAAGATGGTTAAAAAGCAATTCCGAAACGTGTTATCCATGTTGGAAAGCAGGAACATACCTCTTCTATCTGCTTAGCTAGTGTTACCTACTGATATGAAATGAGTCATTTATTATGACCGTCATGACGTATACGATAACAGCGCTACCTACTGAACTGAACTGAGTACCACCCAAGGCATAACAAAAAGCTCACTTTATACATGACTTCCTGACATTTCTTCTTTCACATAATATAAAATAAACAAATGGTCAAATCCAGTTTAGATTCCAGCGAATGTCAACTAGTTTCACCTGAGTATACACGAGAGGTACGGGTATCCAGTCATAGTTAAAGATCATTCCAAGCGAACTTCGAACACTCGTAATCTCCTGAACACAAAACAAAGTATAACGTAATAAAAGATTTGTGTAGAGCTTTATTAAATTAAACACACAGTAATTAAACTCATACGAAGTCGTGACATACACGTTACGTGCATCAGGGCACAGTCAGGAAACAATTTAGGGCTTAATTTTTTCAGTTTAGTTCAATTCTTTCACTTGGTGAGGTGTCTCAATTGGACATGGTCACAGAGCAAGGGGCAAGTTTAAATAATTTAAGTGCTTTCGCCCATTATTAAGTGGGGGGGGGTTTAAACAATAAATCCCATAAATATGCCCATGCCTGAGAAAATAAAAAAACACATTAAATGCACGATGAGCCTAAATAGAAAACAAATCTAAGATTTGCTGTGCAATCACGGTGAATCACCAATATATAGCGCATGGCTTGACAAGAACTTTTAAATTCCACACATGAACATAATATATTATTGCAGTCAGCTATGCAAGACATAGTGTCATAGGATGAGGAGAACAATTGTAAAAAAGCAGCAACGAATCTGCAGTAAAAAGAGTAGAGCAGAAGCAAGTACAAAGATTAGATCAGAAACCAGTACCAAAAGCAGATGAAAAACAAAGAGTAGATCAGAAACAAGTACCAAGATTAGATCCGAAACAAGTACCAAGATTAAATGATGAACAAGTACCAAGATTAGATCCGAAACAAGTACCAAGATTAGCTCAGAAACAAGTACCAAGATTAAATGATGAACAAGTACCAAGATTAGATCCGAAACAAGTACCAAGATTAGCTCAGAAAAAAGTACCAAGATTAAATGATGAACAAGTGCCAAGAGTAGATCAGAAACAAGTACCAAGATTAAATCAGAAACAAGTATCAGGAGTAGATCATAAACAAGTACCAAGAGTAGATCAGAAACAAGTACTAAGAGTAGATCAGAAACAAGCACCAAGATAAGATCATAAACAAGTGCCAAGATTAGATCATAAACAAGTACCAAGATAAGATCAGAAACAAGTACCAAGAGTAGATCAGAAACATGTACCAAGCAAAGACCACAAACAAGTACCAAGATCAAATCAGAAACAAGTACTAACAGTAGATCAGAAACAAGAACCAAGATTAGATCAGAAGCAAGTACCAAGATTAGATCAGAAACAAGTACCAAGATAAGATCAGAAACAAGTACCAAGAGTAGATCAGAAACAAGTACCAAGCAAAGACCATAAACAAGTACCAAGATCAAATCAGAAACAAGTACCAACAGTAGATTAGAAACAAGTACCAAGAGTAGATCAGAAACAAGTACCAACAGTAGATCAGAAATAAGTACCAAGATAAGATCCTAAACAAGTACCAAGAGTAGATCAGAAACAAGTACCAAGCAAAGACCATAAACAAGTACCAAGATCAAATCAGAAACAAGTACCAACAGTAGATTAGAAACAAGTACCAAGAGTAGATCAGAAATAAGTACCAAGAGTAAAAGTAGCTTCACAAGTAGATCATAAACAGTACCAAGAGTAGATCAGTAACAAGTACCAAGAATAGATCAGAAACAAGTACCAAGAACAGATGAAAAACAAAGAGTATATCAGACTACAAACGTCGAGTATCGTCTTCAGTGCGAAATCTTCTTCGATCATTCCCTCTTTTCGACAGACGGTGACCAGCCTCATCGCCCATGCCAACGGAATGAAAAACTTGTTGTATGGCGTCTGAATATTTTCAAGAATCAACTCTTCATTTGGCAGAAGAATACCTACAGCGTCAAGCAGACAACACTCGGCCTGTGTGGCATATTTTTACAGAGCATTTTATGGTACAACCTAATCAGAGGCGCTCCCAGGGCGAAAAGCTCAGCATGAAACTTGAAACTTCTTCAATAATTCTCGTCGTCGTCGTCGCCGCCGCCGCCGCCACCACCACCATCATCATCATCATCATCATCATCATCATCATAATCCTCCTTCAACATCTTCTCATCATTATCATTAGCATCCAACCGTCTGGGATACTTTTAAGTTACTGATTCAATATTTTTGCTATCGAATCATTAGGCCTAACATTCATTGTCTTTAATATTCATTGTCTTTGATCTTCATTGTCTTTAACATTCATTGTCTTGGACACTCTTATTGTTGTCTGTCACGGTCACCCGCTGCGGTTTGTCACCGTGCCTATTAAACTAAGATATATATATATTATATTAAATTAAATTAAATATGTTTTTTATTGATCCCAACAGAAGAACAATGTGAGCAAAATGCATACATAGATAATTAACAGGAGTGGAAACAATAAGGAAGAAAATGGCCCTAAATAGACCGGTGGGGTGGTCCCGCTAGTCTGGCTACCCTTTCTTGGAATACATCAACCAGTGGTATAACAAGACAATTCAGATTGTAAAATCATAAATCATAAACTTAACTGATTAAATAGGAGACTATCAGTGCAAAAATGTTATTCGAGCAAAATTTTTACCAGGTGAATTACATATTTTTATTTTAAATTAATATTAATATATATATATATAATAAATTAATATATATATAAAATTAATACACACGATTATACGAAGATATATACGAAGATAAGTATACACACATACATTATATATATATAACATATATACATAAATAATATATATAAACTTATATATAATAAATAAAACCACTAAATCAATGTCTATATTCTTGCATGGACTCCATCCCCTCTTCGAGACATACCTGCTTCCTTGAGGTGGTTCAGCGTCGGGAACCTCTTCTTGGCGCGAGGAGAAACAGCCACCAGGGTCATGGCAATTGACAGATTTATGTAGCGCACGATCGTGCGTCGCATGAGCCGAGCCCTGTCGCTCGCCTGCGACATATAGGCGGCCACGTAGAGGGCCGTCCGGTCAGGCCAGGCTATCGAACAAAACTGTTTCCACCAGCGACTGTTGACCGCGTTGATGTAAAATCCCAGAATGAACGACACAGGAATGATGTTGCTGAACGTATGGCAGTAGAGGACAATCTGCTCAAAGACGCTGCAATATGACAAAGCACAAAAAAAAATTTCAAAATTTTGTCGTAAATTTTGTCAAATTTTGTGAAAGATGTTGTCAAAACGTTGTCGAAATATTGTCACAGTGTTGTTACATGTAATCAGCATGTTGTCAAAATGTCATCAAAAATGTTATTGTCAAAACGTCGCAATAATGGTTGACAAAATTATTATTTGTCAAAATGTTGTCCAAAATGCTGTAAAAAAGTTTTCAAAACGTTGTCCAAAATTTTCTGAAAGCATCGTATTCACATTTCGATGTGACCTTGTAGACGTTACAAATTTTAATATTTCAATAAATACAAGCATTATTATCTTTAAGCAGTGCTGTTTAACCAACAGGCCAGATACATGTAAGTCATAACCGAGGAAGGACGGGGGAACAATTAAGACCACCCTCCCCAACAAACCACCACCTCCTCCACTCTTTCCTATTGCATGCCGATGTGTAATAATTATAACAGTCAAGAACCCTGGTAACCAGTTTATATCCAAGACATTAACCACACCCCTACTTCGCAAACGGTGAGAGATTGTTTTTCTCCCCTCCCACTGGTAGACGCCACTGTTAGTACTTGGTCATATATTTATTAAGGGCCAATCGTGAATGGCCAAACAGCTATTGCTAAGCAATTGTGTGTGAAGGACTTGCTGGAGGTAATTGTAGTTTATAACTTCCACTGTGCCTAATGCAAAAAGCATCAATCGATGGCGCACAGAGACCAAACCCCAACGAGTAGCGGTCTCGGAGCTCTAACCTGCATACATAGTTAGGTTACAAGGCGAGCGACCTAACCAATCAGCTGTTGTGTCTCAAATAAATATGTAATTTATGGCTCATTTTTAACAATAGGGATTAGTAATAACATCATCCACAACAGTTTGAGCAATGCTACAAATTCACGTTCAGTCTTAAACAATTACATAGCCCAATTTTTGACAAACTTTTGCGACTGAAAAACACACCCAATTTTTAATTTTGTGCAACAGGTCCATAAAAATTAGTAAAATTATAATTTTGCCATTTTTAGCAGTTAAATATTGTTTTGGTCACCATTTTTACACTCTTTTCTTTAACTTGACTTGCGTAAAGTTTGTCATGAACGGGACGTCGGATCGTCGGAGTTCTCTCAACTCTTCTTTCGGTATGTTCCTGCAGACCTATAGAGCTGAAATTGTGCAAACATGTCACACTTGCATGATGTATCAAATTTTTACAGACAAAACTCAAAAATTTAGATAAAATATGACAAAAGCTGCACAAAATTTAATATCGTTTACCCACTCGAACGAGTCCTCCTTGACGAGCTCCACTCCAGCAAGTTTACATCATAAATGATTTCTTAAGAAATAGATCGATTGTGCCATCTACCAGATTACCAAAAGTCAATAAAAGAGGGTCTGGAAAAAACCTTGTTTTTACTTTCACTTGTTCAGTATTAAAAAATAAACATCAAGAGTTGAAGTTGAGGAATCAAGAAAAAATGAGCTTGATGGTCTTGGAATTGTAATGCAGCAGATGATGTCGTTAGCAGTTTACAACACAGCTTCTTCTTCTACATTTACAAATGTACATATCCTGCTAAGGCGTTACAATCCGTCAATCCATCCATCCATCTATCTGTTTATCCTTCCGTCAGTCCATCCATCAAACATCCATTTTTCAGGCAATCTGCATCTTTGGCCTTATATACATTGCACAATGCACAGTCCAACAAGGGATTTGCAGTCAACTAAACCAAAGCTACTCTAAATTAGAAATTTTTCAAGTCTCACCTTCTCACAAACTCTTACCCAAACTCACTCAGTCATCCACCCCCAAAGCGACACCACCCTCAACAGCTACTCTACCTCCATGGACCCTCTGGAAACTGAACTGCCCTTGCTCGGACTACCCTTATGACAATCCATTCGATTTGATGCAGCGCTCCTGAATAAACTGGTGCGCTGTGCTAGGCTTTTGAGTGGCGCTTTAGTAGTTTGGAGACTATGATTACAATTACACACTGAAGGTTGTTCCAGTAAATAAATTCGTTCAGTTTGAAGATGAATTCATTTACTCACTGTTTTGACGACTCGTGACGTGACAAAACGAACTGGTACAACACGCCGAAGAAGTAGTACATGCAAAAGAAGATAATGAACTCCTTCCACATCAGTTTGTAAATGCTGCCTCGCCATCTGGAATCCAGATAAAGAAACACCACAGCAATGTGCATTTGCTGAAACTGAATTAAAAGTTCACATTTAACTCATCCCAAATCAATCACACACACGTTGTACTGTTTTGCTAACTGATGTATTTGATTGGTCATAATGACATTTAGCATCATTTAGGCCAGCACAGAGATATCTATGAGTAGAAACCTTGAAGGGGCGCTATATAAATGCTCGATTACATTACATTTAAGATATTAGAGTAACCTACAACGCCAGGGCACAGAGGCTTCGTTGCTTCATTCTTGCATGGGAGGTGATTGGTCCATCTTTTTTATTCTGGACAAAATGGTGGATTGGAGAAGGAGTAAACTGCACTGTCAGTCATCTTCTCTTCTCAATAACTTGGTGAGCTGACAATTTTCTTGTTTGGTTTCCAAATTCCAACATTATTACCACATAACCTAACTTAAAATCCTCCACGGCCTCTAGATGTAATGTAAAACATGAACTCCAATATCGTTTGATTACCAAATTAAAATAGTGGATGGACATGTCTCTTTCTCTAAATAGGTATTGATCACTGATGCATGCTATTTCACTGTCTCTTTGATTTGTATTTTAAAAAAAGATGGTTAAATAGGATAAACAATATTCTATGTATGCAAAAGGTTAATGCAGGGTGCTACAATTTGTATCCACCGTCACTGGTCCTTTTAGTACAATGATATGGACCAATCAATAGTCAATTGATCCATATAGGTCAAAGGGAGGGAAGAGGGATAACAATAGGTCCTTTGGGTCAATGGGTGGGTCAGTGGCAGAAATAAATGTCACTGCTACATGTCAATGAGGTCATATGTCCTGTTGGCCAGTAATTTGTAACTTGTAGCCATGCAATACGTAATTTGTAGTGGAGCATATTGTAATTTGTAACTTAGCAATTTGCAATTTGTGACTAAGCATGTTGTAATTTGCAAGCAAAACAATTTGCAAACTGTAACAGACCAATTTGTAATTTCTAACTGAGCAATTTTAACAGAGCAATTTGTAACCAAACATTTTTTAATTTGCTACTGAGCATGTTGTAATTAGTAATCGAGCAGTTTGTAATTTGTAACCAAGCAATTTTTTAGCATCATTTCAAGAGCAACCTAATGATGGGCGCTCTCTGGGTTAGCCCATATGATACCAACAGTAATTATACCAACCTCAACAGAAGCTTCAAGAAACATGCTAGACTGCTCGTGGCCACATCGGCCGAGTAGGTGACTGTCATTTCAAACAGGATTCGACCACAGAAAGCCTAAGAGTAAAAAATAGAATCGCTAATAATTCGTGAAATCTCATATAGTGGGTATTTTGTTGAATATCAATTAATATGTACACAAATGCATTGCATACTTGAGCAACAGACCTACAAACCGCTTTTAAATCATCGCAGAGCGTATGCATAGCCTATAATGTCAACAATTTATCAATGTTATAAATGATTCTGAACAAGTTTTCAAGGAAACTTAATACATCAGAAGAGGACAAATAGGCTTTGCATGTATACGTTTACATACCAACTAAGGGGACTTCGACGCAAATACTTATTACAGGATTTTTGTCCAAAATTTTTTTTTAAAGTCTGCATGCTTCGACATTTTCGAAAAGTAAGAAGTAGCGTCTGCACAAAAATCTAAATATTGTAATTTGAAACCGTGTCAACGAAGACAAAACCCAGAGTTTTATACAGATCGTTTAATTTAGTTTAGTTTAGTTGGTTTCATAATACTGTTTTTTTTGGTAAACCTACTATGACTTACCTATTATAGGTATATGTATGTCACCTTCTAGTGTTATCATGATTATTCAATCTTGTTGCTTGCTTTGCTCTTCAGAGTTCCATTTAACTAAAACCCTGAAGTTATTTTGTTATTTTGAATCTTATTTTAGTAATTTTACCAATTTTCTTTGCTAATCGGAGATATGCTATTGGTTTATAGAGGTTATAGAAATTGAAGACGATCAGACCATTGCTGTTTTGTTGCTGTTATTTATGCTGTCGCTGCAATGGGTTGCATGCTGCATCCAACCGTGCCTATACTACAGGCAGTTACCCTAAACCAAAAAGGTCAAAGTGTTGACCCATATGTGGGCATAATGAGCCCATAAGGAAACACCGTCGTGTACATGTATACTCTGATCGTATCGTTAACAAATTGCGCTGCTGCTGTTGGGACATCTGTCAGTGTCGCTGGATTCTTGCTTCCATTTCTTTATCTCCTTGAACGCTTTCGCTATGAACTGAAAGCTGTAGGTTCAAACTGCCTTATCAAACGATCGGTATACTCAATACACCATAACAGCAGCAGTGTCTTACGGGACATTCTGTTTACTATCGCACTCACTCCGTCCAAGCACAAACTCATCTGTATTTCCTTACGTCCGTCCATCCATCCATCCAATCGCTCGTCCATTCGTGCCTCCCTCCCTCCCTCACTGATCAATCCTTCGCGGTTTCAGTTCCATCGAACTTTACAGACAGTGAATACGCTATAGGCATTGTGGCGCAGGGCTCGTGAATAAGTTTGTGCCCTGCGCGCTTAGCCTTTGAAGTACCGCTTCACAATGTGAAGTATACGAATGCGATTGCGGCTCAGCATGCACAAGCCTCATGAATATGTATAAGTCCTATGAATATGCATAAGTCCTACAATATGTACGTATCTTTCTGTCTTGTGGTCTTCGCGTCGGTCAGTCCATCTCATCCATCAATTCGACGAAGAGTCCTTTTTTAAACCTCTGTGTAATCAACAATACAGAACATTCTGTGTCTGAGGGGTCGTCGGATCGTTTGCCGTTCGTTTCTGCAGTTCGCATATATTATTTGTGTCAATGGCTAACACGACTCTGTCTGTCTGTCTGTCCGTCTGTCTGTCTGTCCGTCTGTCTGTCTGTCTGTCTGTCTGTCTGTCTGTCTGTCTGTCTGTCTCATAGTGTGTATCACTCTCAATCTTATTAAGTCCATCTAGTCGTAATTCAGTCGGTTGATTAGTTATAAATCGGACGAGTGGCTTGCGACCGCGGGCGATCAAAGTCCTTCAAATTGGAACCAATTGCCGTCGGCTTCTTTCAGCCTTCTTCTTTGATGGCGCCGACCGGTCTTTCCGGCACGAGCGGCGCGGGCTTTGATCTCTAAAACTGCCTCATGCACGGTTCGTTTGTTCGACGATAACTCCACGCCTGAATGACTCCTTCGGCGACACTGTGAGAAATTGATTCGTTTGTGGTTCGACTGTGGAGCGTTTTTGTGTTAGAGAGTCGGAGGCGGAACTACCTCATGACCAAGCGAAAGTAACCTGAAAGGTCATTAATCTATCATAATAATAATTATCATTGTTATTATTATGATAATAATAATGTTAATTATCATTGTTATTTATTTGCCCTGAGGCTAACATGATCTCTCAGGGACTAGAATATTAAGAATAGGAAAATGTAGTCTGGGATGGCCCCCCCTACTCGTCGGTCTCACAAGTGGCGAAAAAGCCTTTGAACGCTATTGCGTTAAGGCGCTGTATGGTGAGCGAGAAGCGTTCGAATAGGTAATTATTGTTATTGTCATAGCTTTAGTTAATTATTATTAATGCTGTTATTGTTATAATTACTATTGTTAATATTATTATCATCATCAATGTTATTGTTATTACTTTTATTGACATTGATATTATTATTATTATTAATTTTATTTATTTATTAATAATTTTATTGTTGTTATTATTAATATAATTATTACGATTACTATATATGATGTTGTCTCTCTAAGTGTTCACTATCTAATGCTGTAATAAGATTGCTGTAGAGTTGAATTAACAGATATTAAGTTATGTCGGGCCTATAGCGCTAGTGATGTAGTGCTAATGATATAGAGTCTAATCAGCGGCTAGTACAAATGACAGTAATTGTAACGATAATACAATTAAATGGATTGCGTCACGGTTACAATGCTAAGTAAATCAATGCAACTTACACGTATTATTAAAGGAGAAGTTGAGTCAAAAACACTGGACTAACCAATATCCGCCAAATCACCCTGATATTGATAAAATATCTCCGCATAAGACATCTTGTGGAGATGGGAGACTGGTAATTATTTCTTATTACATTAATTAGAGACGTGACAGACGTCACCTGTTTTCATTAATATGATTTTCGTGTTGACAAACGGAAGCAGTTGCGATTACGATTAATATTTTAATTTAATTAAAGATTTGAATATGGTTATATGTTGCAGCCGACAGGTGGTGTATTTAATTATAGGGCGATATACAGTGACAAATTACATTCACTAGGCCAGACAGTTGATCAGCAAGCAACATAAATAAACATAGGTCGTCTGTAAATACAATCTACTGATAATATTATATATATATATATATATATATTATACACATGCATATATAATTATTGATAATACCTATATTTGAATAGGTGTGATATTTACCTAAAAAAATCATTGGCATAATAACGTTGAAAATATGTTGAGAAATTTCCGCGTCATCGTCATCATCATCATCATCATCATCACGGTCAGCAGCAGCATCTTTATCATATCATCGTCGTCGTTATCATCATTGTCACTGTCATTATTACCTACGATCATTATTGTTATTCATTTATTACGTCTATGTGTAATAAAATATGAAGATTTTCCTTCTTAGAAGCTCTCGAATAATTTACACAAGCATACGTGTATATGATATAATTTTATTCTATATATAAGACACCTATTTTTAGAACTATAGCAATGTCTTAGATTTGAACCGATTTGTCTAAATATTGCGACATCACGAGTTCATGAAGGAATAGAGCTTCTAATACCTTTCCATAATACTTGGGATATCGACCGACAGTCCCTACGTCCGTCCCTCTATCCCTTTCCTCCATCTCTTCTTCCCTTCTTCCATCTCTCCCTCCACCATCGACTGACACTCCTTCCACCCTTCCCTCCACCATTCCCTCCATCTCTTCCTTCTTCCCTCCCATCATCCCTCTCTCCCTCGCCTTCCTTATTATCACCCTCCCTCACCTCCCACTCTCGACCAACAGTCCATACGTCCTTCTCCCTCCCTCCCTCCCTCCCTCTCTTCTTCCTTTCTTTCTTCCTTCCCATCCTCCCTCGTTCTTTCTCACCCTCTCCTCCCCGCCCGTCTTAGCTTTTGAGTCCCTTATTATCCCAGTCAACATCGATCCGCGCGAACCGAGCGTTTTACCACCGAACCACCTCCTCGTCGGAATACAAAACAACCAGAGGGCGTCAACGGAAGACATCTCCCTACGCGGACAGAAGGCAGGAGGAAGACGAACCGAAAGGGGCTGAAAGAAGGGTACAGACGGACGGAGAGAAGGAGGAAGACGGATGGAGATCGCTACGGCAGCGATACCGTTAACAAGCCGATGATAGACGCGCGTAGGACGCTGCGTGCGTGCGTGTGTGTGTGCTTGAGTCGGACGCGTCCGCCCGAATGAAATAGTTCCTTATTGGCGGCCAACTGATCCCATCTGTGGCGAACAAGACCCCGACAAATTGGGCGGGAAATTGCGCGACTTGTGTAAAACCAGAGATCGATATCGCTTGGCCCGTGAGGCTCCCCTCCCTCCTGCCGGCTCTCGTCCTGGCTCCACCATCCCCCTCTTGTCCCGTTGCCCCTCGTTTACGCCTCCTCTACGTTTCGAGGCGAGAGCGAGCGACGGTAAACGTCGGCGTCTTCTATAATGACGGGCAGATTGTGCGGGTAACAACCGCCAATTAGGCTCTCAATCGGTTCTGTCTCTGTCGTTGTCTCTGCCTCTGCCTCTGTTTCTATCTCTATTTGTCTGCCTCTATCTGTCTTAATCTCTATCTATGTCTCTGTCTGTCTGTCTGTCTGTCTCTCTGTTTGTCGGTCTGTCTGTGTGACTGGGTGGGTGTCTGCCTCGCCTTCCGCAAATCTGCTTACGCGCACACACCTTTACTGTGATTTCCAGATGTCCGTTCTCCTATACACCGTTTCCGCTTTCTCGTGTCTTCCTCAGCACACGACTTCTTAGGCACACACACACACACACACACGCACACGCACACGCACGCACACGCACGCGCACGCACACGCACGCATACACACAACCGACAAACGCATTTCACACAATCCTAAAAAGCCAAACAAACAAATAAAAGAACAGACGAAAGGATGAATGAACAAATAAACATGCAGTCAGTCAGTCAGTCAGGCAGCCAACCCGTCAATCAGTAAGTCGATCAGTCAGTCAATTAGTCAGTCAGTCGGTCAGTCGGCCAGTAAGTCGGTCAGTCAGTCAATCAGTCAGTCAGTTAGTCAGGCAGCCAACCCGTCAATCAGTAAGTCGGTCAGTCAGTCGGTCAGTCGGTCGGTCGGTCGGTCGGTCGGTCGGTCGGTCGGTCGGTCGGTCGGTCGGTCGGTCGGTCGGTCGGTCGGTCGGTCGGTCGGTCGGTCGGTCGGTCGGTCGGTCGGTCGGTCGGTCGGTCGGTCGGTCGGTCGGTCGGTCGGTCGGTCGGTCGGTCGGTCGGTCGGTCGGTCGGTCGGTAGGTCAATAGTCACTCACGGAAGTATATAAGTAATTATACGAGTTATTTAGTGAATATCTTAGAGTGAGTAAGTAAGTATGTGAGTGATTTGGTGATTATCTTGGAATAAGTTAGTGTGTGAGTTATTAAGTGAATATCTTGGAGTAAGTAAGTAAATATGTCAGTCTCTTTTAGCCTCTACACGTAGCTACATTTATCCATATTATTGCCCATCATTCAGTAGGCTATTCCTAATTAACGTCGGAAAGAGAGTCTACCGATTGTGTACTAAATAGAACAGAAATCATCGACAGAGGCATCTGAGGCATCTGACCGGCGGCATCTCTTGTCTACGCTGTATGGTCGTCGCAGCAGCGTTGGCATCATCAGTGGGGCGGTTCCATGGAGCGGGCACGCCTATAAATCGAAGCAAAACTCAGCGAAGGCAATTGGCTTCGCCCTGCTTCCGGCTGTATACAGACAGACAGAGAAAGAGAGACACAGACACAGAGGCCCAGAGAGATAGAAATCGGATTCGCAACTGATTCGATATCTCGACGGAGCTGCTGAGAAAAGATTTCGCTACAGCAAGTCAGACGGACGGACCGAAGAGCTGGACACTCGTCCTTCACTACACTGCTCAGCACAGGTATAATATTCCAAATCAACCCCGCCGTTGATTACTACTCATGCATGCATTTGCTACTTAATGAAGACCGAAGATTGATTTTTGCTCGTCCAACAATACTCAGTCTCCTACACTTCACCGCCCGTGAATAAGCTGGTGCCCTACGCTTGGCTTTCGAGTGGCGCCTTCGAAGTTTGGAGATTACGATTGCGATCACTCTAAATATATCTTACGTTAAGGCATACGTTAAGGCATATTCTACGTAATAGAATATTCTAACAATAATTTTCTTAATAGGGACCATTTTCGCCGGTTCCTTTATTCTTCTAAAAAACAAGCATTGCTTGCGAGTCGCGGCAAAGGACAATAGTAATATTCTATGAAGTAATGATAATAATAATAATAATAAATAATAATAATAATAATAACAATAATTAAAATGCGAATTCGAATGTTTATTGAAATTATTATTTAGTACGCCAGTTTAGTCCGTAGTGATGATCATACGACTGCGCTCGACCAGTCGTAAGTAGGATGATTCTTATTATTGCTGTTGCAATTGTTAGGAATACTTTTCAGCCTAATGTACCGTAGGCCTTAATAATTATGCAATCTCGAAGTAACTATAGAGTTTAAAAAAACACAGTCGCTCAGTCAAAGCAATATCGATAAGCAGAAAATGTAAGAAGCAGTTCCAGGTCAAGAACCAAGGATCGCATAAGGGTAAGCAAAGAAGTGGTATGTATGCGATTGAATTTATAAGCGACAAAGGAGGTAAGGACAGAATGGGACATATGTGGACAGTGTCGATGTGTATAACGTAGAGCTTGATTCTGTAGGAAGCTTTATTAATTATTTTACGCATATTATTGCTTGGCCTCTAGTAGCTTTTAATGTTGCTTAAATTACGCGGTATTTTTATTTATTTATTTACTATTTATTTGGGTATTAATGTGTACATGTATATTTAGTTATGCACCCCTTTTGGCAGTGCAAAAGCGCTATAATAGTTTTCCCTCTCATCACTTCTCCCTATCCATCTCTCTCCCTCTCGTTTCTTAGCCCTACTTTTTGCCATCTTCTTACCATACTCCCTTCCTCTATGTATCTCTCATCTAATGATACACCGCTCTATAATATCAATCGGGCAGTGACTACATAATAAAGCAAAACAAAATTTCGAATCCTTGTCTCCATTTCTTATACAGTGACCGATATTAAAGCGTTAACTCTTCCCGAAAAATAACGCGATTCGTGGAGTATAGTAAATAGCCGTAATTGAACTGATATGAATATCAGTATGAATATCATACTCCTTCATCCGAGAATCGCGGTCTACGATCAGCCGACTTGTGTAGGCCCTCTGAAGTAACAGTACAGTCCCCAGGGGATCCGAACACTAGACTCAGGTACTCGTGAGGCAAGCAGGAATGATGATTAGTGGACTCAAGCAGAGCTGTTGATCGCCAATCGGAAATTCCACTCATTTTGGCGATGGGTATAGCTGCTGCTGTTTGTGGCTCATCACCTGTCAGGGTCATCCACGCGTTGATGTCACAGGTTAGTCTGGTGTATCAACCGACTCTGCTAGTAAGTTGCAAGCGTGGAGTTCGCTTTTCCCAGCAGCAGTGCAGAAGTCAGAGATGAAAATTTCCAGCGTTAATGCAAAACGTAGGCCTACTCACAGACAATCTTCCCTCTAACTTTTTGGAGATGGTGTGGCGCAAGTAATTTTTTTGAAACAATTGACATAGACTGTTTAATTTCAGTACGATAAATAATTATCAAATTAGAATTCAAAATGTCCTTTTATCTGTTTCGCGTGAAATTATTACTAAAATTATAATCATCATCATTAAATCTTCTATTATTTTTAGGGTTTATCTTAATCTTTATAACCATTCTTATTACTGTAATCGTCATTACTGCTCATATTCTTTTCATAAATAATCATTTATTAGGCGCTACTATAACTTCAAGATATATGCTGCTTTTTGCTTCTTCTGACTGATACAGTGCAGCCTCAGCAGAATGCTGTCTCCGGTTCTCTTTCTCGTCACATGTGCTACGTTGAAGCTGACATCGTCTTGGCAGGTGTCAGACATCAGTGACAGACAGCTGCTCGACAAGCTTCGGCTACAGTCACGCTCCTCTTACGTGAGAATCTACAACTAACTCCTTAAGTACTTAATTATTACTGCGCAATATCGTCGCATAGACGCGTTTAATTTAGTATTTAACCCATTTAAACCCTGAGCTTCTGTGTCGCTTGGAAATTTATATATTATATGAAATTATACGTATTATAAAAGATTAGAAATGCCTGCGCGTCAGTTATTCAATCATAACGCTAAGTTACGCTTTTGCACGACGGTGTTTATTCATCAGATGGGACCACGCTGTTCACGGCGCTGTTGTTTGTGTTGAAATTATGACTTAGTGGTAAGTGCCAGTCTACCTTGTCCATGGGAAAAGAGGAGAAGGTAGGAGAGGAAGGAGGAGTGGATAGGAGAGGAGAAGCGAGGGATGGTATGAGAGGGGTTGGGAAGGCAAGGCAAAACACGGCGATTCGAGGCGTTGGGAAAGAAGAGCCGGAGGAGAGATGAGAGAAGAAAGGAAAGTGCGTAGGGAAAGAGAGGGTGGAAAAGCATGCGAAGGTAAAGTTATTTTTTCAAACAGTTTTGGTTTTGGGACGGGAAACACCTAGTTAAAAACGACAAATTGAACAGCAGCAGCAACAAACAGCCCATAGATATGAGTAGGCCTAAAAATAATGATAATAGTGGGCCTAATGATGACAATAATAACAATAATGAAGATGATGATGATGATGACGAATGATGACGACGATGATGACGACAACGATGATGATGACGACAATGACGACGACGATGATGATGATGAGGATGATGATTATTATTATTATTATTATTATTATTATTATTATGTGTAATGTGCCTTAATAACTGTATGCGCGGTAGTCCCTTCAAGTAACACAAACAGGCATTGAATCGTGTAAGGCCGTCTTTATCGATGTCCTATACAAACGTTTGCACCTAAAGCCACATACAATTAGCCTCACCTGAAAAGAGATACAACACACTGACCCAATGGCGACACTCCATAAGCCCTCTCGCATTCATTGCAAATACTTGGTTCTGAATTGGGATCGAGTGCTTGGACATTGCCATAGAAGAACTTTTGTACCATATTATTATGTGTTTGCTCGTAAAGTGTGCCTGCGTGTATAATTACCAGGATATCCTAATAGTTCTCGATGATCTGGGTGTATTTTACATCGTTCCGAGTATCACTCGGGGTGTAAGGGTACGAAGGAATCGATTTCCGGTTTCACCTAAGTTGTTGAAGCCGTTCCGAGACTCATTTTATCTTACGGATGTATTGATTTGCTGGTGTCGAATGCGCAATATGGTCGAAAGATCGTTCACAACCATGAGCAGAGCTACAAAGAACTGTATCATTGAGAATAGCTGTCTATTCCAAACTATAGATGGAATCTGTTCTATTCTTTGCAAATAGAACATCGACGCTTTATAAAGCGCATTTTTCATTCTCAGGGCATGGTTGTACTAAGGATCTTGAGAATTAGACTTAGTCCTTACATATCTGGGAAAAGTTATTTCACGTCTGTTTGAACCATTATATCACTCATCAAGTGTGGCCTGCTCTTAACTGTTTATTGCTTCGTCCCATTACGCTATTCTATTATTCTCCTAAAGTCATTCTATTCCATATTTCATTATATGGAATAATATCCAATTCTATTCTATTCATCTATTCTATTCTTGATTTCGATTCTATGCAATTGCAGTCTTATCGCACACGATTCAATTGGGCGATCAGCAATAATGGATAGCTCCTGGAATGTCGATGTTTTGTCGACAATTTTCTATATATATGACGAACAATTGTGTGGCATAATGAAATTAATACCGCAAACAGTAACTGCATGTTTACTCGTGATTCAGCTTTAAGATTATTCAATATCCGTCGCTTTCTTAGAGCTCGCTCGCTCGCCCTTGAGTTGCTTAATTCTATCGGAAAGCTAGTATCGTGCCTTGAACGAAATTGGACGCATTCATTGATATAGCCCAATCATCTCGAAAGATACGCATAACTGAAAATCTCAGGTTTAATAGAAGATACTGTTGGAGAGTGGAGCAGTCGCCAGAATATCAATAGGAATATTGGCATAAATAAGCCCACTTATGTGGAACTTTCGTAATTGGTTAAATTAACGGAAGTCGCCCGTTCGTAGGGTTCTATGACTTGGTAAACGCAAAACGTATCTGATTAAATGTAAATGTTTTCTCTGGAGACCGTCTGGCTTCTCGACAATGCTGCTTATTTTTCAATGAATTTATCAAGTGCATGGTGCAAGCTAGATACTTAATATATAGAATGGCACAGTTCCCGCAGGTAGCATACATACCTGGGAACTGATCCCTCAATGCAGCGCTATACCAATGAAAAGACCCGGTATGAGGTCCGCTGCAGAGAGAAGGACATTTATTTATAAGAAAGAGAATAACTCTATACCTACCTCAGTAATACTCTATATGTTATATCCTTATCGTCGCTGGTTAAATAGATATGTTTAGAGGCGGCGATCTCGCTTGACAGGTGGGGAGCACCCAATGAGAGGAGTAGGAAATGTGAGGAGGAACACACGTATAAATGGTGAAGGGGAGCTGTCCCCCTCGACCCCCGGGATCGCCGCCTTTGTATATGTTGATAACTAATTGACACATAAATTACAAATTTATCAGAAATTAGTAGCATTCCTAACATTTTCCGAAGCAGGCGATCTCTATAATTATACCGAGTGGAATGGAAGAAAATTGTCAAAAATGCACTGGACACCTACGTTCAATGAATCCAAAGAACGATGGATGGATGGATGGAAGAATGGATGGATGGATGGATTGATGGATGAATGGATGGATGGATGAATGGATTGATGGATTTATGGATGAATGGATTGATGGATGAATGGATGGATGGATGAATGGATGGATGGCTTGATGGATGAAGGGATTGATGGATGAATGGGGCTATAACATGCCTTTATGTATATCATTAGGCCTACGACATTACACTTCATGTATATATATAATTACATATATATATATATATATACTGAAATGTAAGACAATATTGTGTGGTCACTGGATGACCGCTGTATATATGAATATTATATATAATATATATATATACGTAAGTATAATATGTGCATGTAAATGATTTATGTCTGTTTAATGGTTGCGTTGCGCTGCGTATCGTATAAGACATGGATATATTACGGAGACCATATAATCGACGAGGGTGCATCGTATCGTAGATCCGAATGCGCTCGGGAATTCGATCTGCATGCGCTCTATGCCATGGAACTTCATCTCTTATTGATCACGTGTCATCGTAAAGACTTATTCTTGGCCGCTCGCTCCTCTCTTTCAACTTTTCCTCTCTGATATGCCGTATACTTTATACTGTTCCTATTTTCTTTGTGTGTGTATATAATAGCATGGGCCATATTCGACTCTTTTCATTCATCCGTCCATTATTACTTCCGTCTTTCCATCCATTCATCAATTCATTTTCCAAACCATCCATGTATATGTATTTCCGTTGTTTCTTAGCGTTCTGATCTTCGTCTTTCAACCTTCCAAATACGGATTCTACATTTTGCACACCAGTCTCTGCTCTGACGTTTAACAAAACCCTGCATATACGAGACTCTCCGTGTTTCTTCCCTTCCTTCCCTTTCTCGGTATCTTCTCCTTCCCTTTTTGAAATATTGTTGTCATCTCCAATCGAACTGTTCAATGACAACTTCTACGGCTCTTGTATTTAATACACAAGGCACCAACCGATGGTAACGTAAAAATGTGAAGCACCGACTTTCTACACTGGCGCTATATCAAATCAAATCCTCAAGAGCCGTAATGTTGGTCCGAAACAAAGTCAGTAGGTACGTGGGTAATTAAATTCTCACGAGCTCTTTTGTGCACACTTTTCCTCTATGTGAGCCTGATCGGATTTCAAAAGATGAGATGATACTTTCATTAAGTTACACAGTGATACGCATATAGTCTAGCTTAGCCAGACATTTACTAGTATTGCAGGCACCATTTTGGATAGGCAGTTCGTCACCGTTCGTTACTGTATACATGTACATAAAGCCTACATCTTAAATCTTGCTGACCGCTTCAGGTACAGATTTACAGTTTAAGGAGCGAAAGTACAGTCGACATTTCCTAGCACATTTTTAGGAACTGTATCGAACCGTTCTATTATTGTATGATATGCGTCTGAGAGCAGTTGCAGCTTAGCGACACTGTGGTAAAAAGGATCATTAGCGGCGCCCTTCTCCTCTATCCAGTCTATGGACTGGCACTATCAGATTGCAAACAGTGGAAGAGTTTGTGCGATTGATCTCATAGGCGACAAGTTATAAACGAACGAAAGTAAGACTATCGATCTTCTTGTAGCTATTATGATTTTAATCAATCAACCACTCGTCAGTCACAGTGTCATCAAGACGTGAGATGGTTGGTCGATTGTTAGGACATGTATCCAGTTGATTACTTGGGCTGCGTGATTGTCAAGTGGTCAGTTTGCTGAGACCGACAACCGAGAGACCTGAGGGTCGAACCTCTGTCAGGACAGAAATTTGTACTGAGAATTGATCGTTGAAAATTGATTCATTTCCGTCAGAGCAGATATATAAAATCACAATTAGATATCGTAATAAAATACCACCAATGCGTTGTCTCAAATCGAGAACAATAATGTTGATAACATTTCTTATGTATGTTAGAAAGCAACTAAGTATGCATGCGTGTATCTTTGCACGAATGTTTTATATATGGCTATGTCTGTCTGTTTGTCTCTCTGCCTGTCTGTCTGGCTACTTGTTAACCTAATCGGGTTTCTTGCTCTGTTAATATCATTCTTGATTTCTGTTTCTCTGCACTTGCGTCCTGCTCTATATCTTTTTACATATCCGCCGATATAATTTTAATTCAAATTCTTCACAATAATTATCTTCTTATGTCTCTGTATCCCACATCCATCCTTGTTTTGCCTCTGTTTGTCTCCCTCTCTGCCTCCCTCTCTGCCTCCCTCTCTGCCTCCCTCTCTGCCTCCCTCTCTGCCTCCCTCTCTGCCTCCCTCTCTGCCTCCCTCTCTGCCTCCCTCTCTGCCTCCCTCTCTGCCTCCCTCTCTGCCTCCCTCTCTCTCCTTTCTTCAATCATCCTTCCTGCCCTCCTCCCTACCTCGTACCGTATCCATCCTTGGCTCCGGATGCCAGACACTCGTCCTGCTTCCCTGTTCATCTGGATTTCTTTCCATTCGGACGCCGAAGGGGCGGAAAATGAGGAGAAGGGAAGAGCGGCACTGGGAGCGGACGGAAGGCAGCGATGAGGGGCGGGAGAGACGAAGAGGGAGCAAACGGATGGGGCGCGAATCACTCGCCATGCACTGACGTGAATGCGAGGATTTGAGAATAAGCTATACAGTGACTGTGGGAGGAACTCCGGTCCAGTGCCACTGTAGCGGTTACGGAGGCTGGAGAAGATGGGAGCGAGGAAGGGAAGCTATGAGGACGAGGAAGAGACCGAATAGAGGGAGGAGAAAGAGAAGGAAGAGGAGGAGGAGACAAAGGAGGAAGAAGCGGAGGAAGAAAAAGGGAACGCTGAGGAGAAAATGGAGGAGAAGGAAGAGGAGGATGAGGAGTAAGATGAAGAGGAGGAGGAAGAGAAAGAGGAGGAGGAAGAAGAGGAGAAGGAAGAGGAGGAAGGAACGGAGAACCAGAGGTCGGTCGTCATCATCATACGAGTCTGATTATTCGACTCTCCTGAGGAAAGTTTGCATTGAGGATGAACGGATCAATAAAGACCTTAACTGTTGGCGAGATAAAGTCCAGACGAAGCAGGCAGAGGAATTAGGAGGATGCCACTATACGACTGCTAATGCTTGCTGCTGCTGCTGCTGCTGCTGCAATGATGTGGATGGAGATCAACGTAGGATACATCTTATAACGACGGGTTGATTGCGACTCTCACGTGCACAAACATGCGCAGAACCAGGTCAATAGTAAGATCACACAAGAAACAAACAGACAAAGGTAACTCACTGACAAAGAGGAACCTACCGAAAAATAAGGCAGGAAATACCCAAATATAAAACAGTCAAATACCCAGGTATTAAGCAGGTAACTAGGCGGCATAGGCCTGCCCACATATAAAACAAGAAACTATTCAAAAATGAAACAGAAGTGTATCCATAAATGAAACGGATAAATAACCAAACATGGAATAGAAAAATACCTCAAAAACTGGAAAACGACCAAACTATAAGACGGGAAAAATACCCAGACGCAACACAGGAAAATACTCCATTGCGAAATTGCAAACTGCCCAACTACGAACTATGAAAATACCGTAACACAAAGCCAAAAAACATTTACAGACAAGGCGGGATAATACCAAAAAGGAAACCGGAAGCTATACATAAAATAAGCCAGCATCCGGAAAACTGGAAAGAACTCATATTGAGATGAAGGCACGATGATGTCAGTGTCTCAGAGTCTTTTGATGCCTCGCAACAATTGCTTTAAAAGGACGAACGTATTGGCAGCGTGATTGATCGTTGGCCTTATGTCATGAGTTCCACTTCACGCACTGACACAACTGCATACATTTAGTACAGCTCCATACATTTGATATAAACTGCATACATTTAGTACAACTGAATACGTTTGGTACAGCTGCATACATTTGGTTTAAACTGAATACGTTTGGTTCAACTGCATGCATTTCCCGGTAGTTAAATTCAGATGTCCAGTCGGATCTGAGATTCGGAGCATCGGATTTGAGATCTACCACCTCAACAGATTCGCCACCTAACAGATGAGATTCACCACGTCCTAAATACATGTTTTCTTTCAAAACTCATCCGTACATACCTTGTTTAACACATTTTATGTTAGTCTGAATTGCAAAATAGTGATTATATCTCTTATTGATTCGCCAATTAGCCTGACTTGGGCTTAAGTACTTGATTTATTAATCGTGGCGATCGGGCATCTCTGGATGAGAAATTTAACCACCGGCATTTGGTATATTAAACTGCATGCGTTTTATACAACTGCATGACCTACATTTGGTACAACTGAACAACAATATCTTTCTTCTCTTCATTTCCCACAGCTCATTGGATCTTCTCTTTCAACTAGCAAACTCTGAACTAACCTTAGCCAGTTGACTGGCTTATTAAGGACAATAAACTTTCCTTATACCTCGGCGAAAACAATCAAAACTGGTGCGACATTGGTGCGCAATAAAATTTAAGGAACTCAGCTACGCCAGTCTCATTGCTTTTGAAAGTGTTCTGAGATCTTGGTTGACTACAGCGTCTCTCTTTGTTTCTAGGAGACATTATTTAGAAATATTTCCCTGTGCAGTGTGTCGTATATGATATAAGATTGCTTCGTGCTGCCGATGCAACACCTCATATTTAGAGACTAATAATAAATTATAATAAGCGTCAATTTATTCTTAGCTTTTCAAAGTGAAAACAATATTTCAAAACAGGGAAGCTGAGCACATTGATTATCTCCCTCTCATCGTCACTATTTGTGAATTATTAGCATCAAATTAAATTTTTCTCATGAAGATGAATGCATATATTCTTCAGTTTTTCGAGGCTCTAAGAAAATTGTTTAATTGCGGATTGATAAATGTATCAATGTAAGTATTGTACATGTGCCTCAGGAACAGGGATGTGGTCTCGAGACCACGGTCTTGGTCTCGAGACCGGAAAACTGCGGTCTTGGTCTTGGTCTTAGACTCGAATGCATCGGTCTTGGTCCTGGTCTCGGACCATCGGTCTCGGTCTTGGTCTCGAATGCGTCGGTCTTGGTCTCGAATGCGTCGGTCTTGGTCTTAAAGGAATGGTCTTGGGATTGGTCTCTGTCTTAGATTAGCGTTCTTGGTCATTTGCCGTATCAGAGCAATTTCTTTGGTATTTGTCGGTTATTTTCAATTATTAGAGACACCTAATAACCTACAATTCCGAGTACAAGTACACCATTCAAACGGAATGTTAATCTACTTGTTCAGATGTCTTAAAGTATTTGCCTATCGTATACTGTTTGTAATTTATAGTATGATATTCTCAGGCCGAAGCCAATTCAGAGTGGCCTGTAAAACTTTAATCTGGATCATTTTTAAGATTAGTATTCTCCAGCAATAAAATTAATGTTTAAGCGTGTTATTCCGTTTTAGCATCCTAATAAATTGAATTGTTTATAAAAAAGAGTATCGGTCTTGGTCTTGGACCTCTCGGTCTTGGTCTCGAGGCTTTGGTTTCATGCCCAACACTGTTCAGAAATATGTGTATACATGGCCTTTACGTACTTCTCAATATGTGGAGCATATTGTTACCAGACATCTACAGTAGATAGGAGACTATCAAAGATCGATGTGAATGGATAAAGGATTTGGGACTCCACTGTCGAATCTCAAAAAGGGATTTGAGGCGCCACTGTCGAATACCCAGAGATTAGGCTGCAGACGAAGCGACCCGGATTCAGAAAGGAAATAAGAGAGTAGCCATTTTTTCAGTTTGTCTCTCTGTCTTTGTGAATTTGCGTCATAAAAATTGCAAATATATCCGCATCGTCTATTTCTCACTTCAAAAAATCTCCTTTCTAATCTTCCTCTTGCAGCTAAAGCTCTTACTTATTAGTTATATGTCTGCTTCTTCTGCCTCCTATTCTTCTTCTTCTCTTCTTCGTGTTCTTCTTCTTGTTGTTCTTCTTCCTCCTCGTTTTCTTGTTTTCTTCTTGTTCTTGTTCTTACTGTTCTTCTTGTTCTTCTATTTTTCTTCTTCTTATTCTTCTGCTTCATCTTTTTCCTCTTCTTCTCCTTATTATTCTTCATTTTCTTGTCTTTTCTTCTTTCCTCCTCCTTCACTTCCTCCTTTTACTCCACTTCCTCTTCTTCCTCTTCATTTCCTTCTCCTTCCTCTCCGTCTTTTTTCTCCTCTTTTTGTTCATCCAGTGTGTCCTCTTCACCTTCTTCAAGTTCATTCCGTCTCGTCATTACGAAGAGAAAGAAGAACGTAGAAGAATGGAAGGGAAGGGAAAACGGGAAGAATTGTCAGAGGAGAAATAAAATAGCAGAATAAGAAATGACGAAGAAAGTATTGAAAGAAGAAAAATGAAGAAAGAGAATATAATTATGGGAATTAAAACAAAAAATTATAACAGATGAAGAACTCGAAAACAGCCAAAAATAAAATAACGATCACAATGATAAAGAATATGCAGAATAAGAAGAAGAATGCAGTGGTGGTGGTGATGATGATGACGATGATGATGATTATGATGATGATGATGACGACGATGACGACGGCGATTAGAGCAATTATAGCAATGATAATGCTACTTCTACAACTAACAATGATCATAATAATAACAATCAATGTTATTATTATTACTATTATTATTATCATTGTTATTATTATTATTATTATTATTATTATTATCATCATTGTTATTATTTTTATTATTATTAATATTATTTTATGCCCGAGGTTTTAATAATCCCTCAGGTGATAAAAACAATATCCGGAGATGTGATGATTGTCTGGAACGGCAACTCACTCAGCAGTAACTATAATAATAATAATAATAATAATAATAATAATAATAATAATTATTATTATTATTATTATTATTATTATTATTATTTTAAAAATGAAGAGGAAGAAGTTGTTTAAGACAATGAAGAAAAAAATGAAAAATAAGTGAGAACGAAAGAAGAAGAAAAACGAAGGCGACGAACAAAAAATAATTAAGCAAGAACAACAGTAGATGAAGAAATGTAGAACGAGAGGTCCACGAAGGAGATAAAGAGAAGAAGTATTGAGGTGATGATGAAGATGACGATACAAGCGTAACAATCAACCTGATATGAGGCTAGCTGCAGGAAGAGATATATCCAACGAGACTAAGCGTCACAGCGGAACTTCCAGACGCAAGCAGACAGACAGAGAGACAGACGAACGGAAAGGCAGAAGAAAGAACAAACAGAGAGACAGATGGACTGGCCTTGAGGAGGCAGGTAGAGAGTGAGGCAGACAGACGGACGGAGATGCTGATGGCAAGCAGAGAGACAGGCATACAGATGACGAGACAGACAGAGGCAGACAGACAGCTAGGGAGCCAGACGGCCGAGTGAATTTCTTGGTCGTAATCATCAGCGGGGACCTAATAGAATTTGTCTAGTCGCTGAGTTTATTAGGGGCTACTTTGAACAATCGATTGGTCGGATTCACCACCGTCTTCTTGCCCTCCCTTCCCACCCTCACCCCCTATCCCTCCCTCCGCCCATCCATCCTTCCTTCCATCTATCTGGACAGCATCCAGTAGCAGCGGCAGTTCATCGGATGAAGAATTGACGCAGATGCGCCTCGTGCAATTTGCGCTGCTGCGGATGGTGGTGGTTTGTTAGGAGCGAAGAGAAGGCGTCGCATAAGGATGTGGCTGATGATGTTGATGATGTTACCCGTCCCATCTCCAATGCCTTCCGTATCTCAGACGCTATCTCTCTCTCTCTCTCTCTCTCTCTCTCTCTCTCTCTCTCTCTCTCTCTCTCTCTCTCTCTCTCTCTCTCACTCTCTCTGTCTCTCTCTGCCTCTGTATCCGTGTGTCTGTGTCTGTTCCTTTGACTCTGTCGTGCTCATCTTCCGCATCAGATCATGTGTCTGTAGCCGTGCATGTACGTATTGTTATCTGCGCCTCGTATCTCTTCACAGATATCTGTCTCTGTGTCTTTGTGTCTCTGTCTATCCGTCTGACTGTCTCTCCCATTCATGTATCTGCTCTCACTGTCTTTCGCCATCTCTGTTTATTTCTATTCCTCTCTGTCTCTGTCTCTCTTTCTCTCTCGCTCTCTCTTCCCTCTCTCCGTGTCTCTCTATTATAACTTCGTCTTCCTTCCGTCTTCTACCGTTTCCATCTGTTCCTCCCAGTGTCACCCTCTGCTTGTTTAACTGTCTGCTTCAGTCTGTCGTTCAGACTGTCCGTCTTCTCTCCCATTCTGTGTCTCCTTCTTATGTGAATATTTCCAATCTCGTGCCTTGCTTATTTCTCTCATTCAATCAGTCACTCAGTCACTCAGTCACTCAGTCACTCAGTCACTCAGTCACTCAGTCACTCAGTCACTCAGTCACTCAGTCACTCAGTCACTCAGTCACTCAGTCACTCAGTCACTCAGTCACTCAGTCACTCACTCACTCACTCACTCACTCACTCACTCACTCACTCACTCACTCACTCACTCACTCACTCACTCACTCACTCACTCACTCACTCACTCACTCACTCACTCACTCACTCACTCACTCACTCACTCACTCACTCACTCACTCACTCACTCACTCACTCACTCACTCACTCACTCACTCACTCACTCACTCACTCACTCACTCACTCACTCACTCACTCACTCACTCACTCACTCACTCACTCACTCACTCACTCACTCACTCACTCACTCACTCACTCACTCACTCACTCACTCACTCACTCACTCACTCACTCACTCACTCACTCACTCACTCACTCACTCACTCACTCACTCACTCACTCACTCACTCACTCACTCACTCACTCACTCACTCACTCACTCACTCACTCACTCACTCACTCACTCACTCACTCACTCACTCACTCACTCACTCACTCACTCACTCACTCACTCACTCACTCACTCACTCACTCACTCACTCACTCACTCACTCACTCACTCACTCACTCACTCACTCACTCACTCACTCACTCACTCACTCACTCACTCACTCACTCACTCACTCACTCACTCACTCACTCACTCACTCAATCAATCACTCAATCACTCAATCACTCAATCACTCAATCACTCAATCACTCAATCACTCAATCACTCAATCACTCAATCACTCACTCACTCACTCACTCACTCACTCACTCACTCACTCACTCACTCACTCACTCACTCACTCACTCACTCACTCACTCACTCACTCACTCACTCACTCACTCACTCACTCACTCACTCACTCACTCACTCACTCACTCACTCACTCACTCACTCACTCACTCACTCACTCACTCACTCACTCACTCACTCACTCACTCACTCACTCACTCACTCACTCACTCACTCACTCACTCACTCACTCACTCACTCACTCACTCACTCACTCACTCACTCACTCACTCACTCACTCACTCACTCACTCACTCACTCACTCACTCACTCACTCACTCACTCACTCACTCACTCACTCACTCACTCACTCACTCACTCACTCACTCACTCACTCACTCACTCACTCACTCACTCACTCACTCACTCACTCACTCACTCACTCACTCACTCACTCACTCACTCACTCACTCACTCACTCACTCACTCACTCACTCACTCACTCACTCACTCACTCACTCACTCACTCACTCACTCAATCAATCAATCACTCAATCACTCAATCACTCAATCACTCAATCACTCAATCACTCAATCACTCAATCACTCAATCACTCAATCACTCAATCACTCAATCACTCAATCACTCAATCACTCAATCACTCAATCACTCAATCACTCAATCACTCAATCACTCAATCACTCAATCACTCAATCACTCAATCACTCAATCACTCAATCACTCAATCACTCACTCAGTCACTCACTCACTCACTCACTCACTCACTCAATCAATCAATCAAGCAAGCAAGCAATAAGGCAAGCAATCAAGCAAGCAATCAAGCAAGCAATCAATTACTCAAGCAATTCTATCAAGGAAGCAACCATTCACACACTCACTCGCTAACCAACTCGCAAACTCACTCGTCTCACTCACAATCTTACTCTCCCACTCGTCTATCTTTTTTGTACGGAGTATACACAATAATAATTGCATACATCGTATTCTTTCGTTTTGCTTTCTTCTGTGTCTTAGTAGTCTGTAGGATGACTGTCGTAATTGCTGTGGCGTGTTTGCACCTGCTTCATGTAGGCGCATGTATTTTC
>OY365818.1:6474713-6566647 GCA_959347315.1 Bimastos eiseni
CATCCCTTCTTCTTCCTTCCTATTTAGCCTGCGTCTCCCTCCTCCAGCCTGCACCTCTTTCCATCCCTCTTTCCCCCCATTCCATCTCTGCTTCGTCCTTTCCTTCTTCGTCTCGCTCCCTTTCATATTGAGTATTTCCTAATTGCGGTGGCGTGTTTGCACTCTTCGTGTGTTTGTCCGTCTTTTTCAGTAGTACTGCCATCCGTATGTGTGCCCACCTCTCTGTGTCCGTCTCTGTCTGTGCGAGTTTGTCTAGTTACTCAGTCCCCTCGCCCAGTCGTCCTCTTCCAGGGCCTCGGGTCTTGTTTGCTCATATTGTTCCGCTGGATGAGTTCTGTACATCGCAGTTTCATTCACAGATTTACCGTCCTTAGGAATAGGTCGTCAAACAGACACACGCACACAAACTCACGCACAGACACACGCACAGACACTCACACGCACGCACGCACGCATACGCATGCATACAAGCACACGTACACGCACAAACAGACGCATACGTAGTTACGCACACATTATACATGATCTCTCTCTCTCTCTCTCTCTCTCTCCTCTCTCTCTCTCTCTTTGTTTCTGTCTTTGTCTCTGTCTTTCTGTCTGTCTCTCTCCAACTCCCTGTCTTCCCTTCTTTCCAACTCTCTAACTATCTCTCTATTTTTCTCTGCATCTGTCTGTATCTCTCGGTCTCTGCCTTCACCTCTCCCTGTCTGTCTGTCTGTCTCCCTCTCTATGTCCATCTCTGCCTTTGCCTCTGCCTCTGCCTCTTCCACTCCATCTCCCTAACCCTCTGCCCTACCCTCCGTCTATTTCTCCCTCTCCCTCTATGTCTTCCTCTTCCTCTCCCTCTCCCTCTCTCTATCTCTCTCCATCTCTCGCTTTCCTATCCAATATCCTAATTATTCCATAATTGTCTTCAGCTATGTTAAACATGTAGTTTTTCTTTCCTATTTCTTCCTCCTGCGTAGATACGCCCGTCTTCTTCTGCAGCTCAGGCTCTCGATGATTGCATTTCAAACGTCTAAGAAGCCGGTGATCATTGCATAGGCCTACTTGCTTGCGTATGGTAATCGCAATGGTAATCTAAAAACTTCTAAAGCGTCATTTAAAAGCCACACATGTACGTGGGGCACACGCTTATTCACGAGCGCTGCGTCGAGCCAATGGTGTGGTCAAAAGGGTCGACTTCAGTGGGAGTATTATAGTTGGGGATTTACTCACACTATCGCTGTCAAACTTTCTTAGGATTGCTCACCGACTTATTTTTTTACACATCTACTTACTTATAGTTAATGGCAGATAATTCTGTCGACTGTGTTTAAATGAGTTGAAATCGCTTGTTTGACACAAGTGCAATTTTATATTGATTCTCAAGCTTATGTTGAAGTAGCGATTTCGCTGGGCTGAGATTGATTTAAATGATTTGTAGCCTTTTTGCTGTCTGTTTAGTGCGTCGGAGCAGCCGGAAAGTGCTTCAGCACGGGTCAGTGTTGTTCGGGCTTGGTTTGCGCTGCTTTCGACGACTACTTTGGTGCGTATTAGAATTACAGTTCTCCATTATCGTCGTCGTCATCATCGTCACAATTATCGTCATCATCGTCAACATCATCATCATCAACAACATTGTCATTCTCATCTTATTCGTGTCATCATCATTATCTCTATGGTCGTCTTCATGATAATCATTATCATCATCATCATCTCTGCCATCATCTCATATCGTCATCATCATCATTTTCATAATAATCATCAGTAATCGTCGTTGTCATCATCAGGATCATCATTATCATTCTCATCTTATTTGCTACAATATCATTATTTCTATCATCATCGTCATCATGATCATTATCATCGTCATCATCATCATCTCATTGATTGTCGTCGTCGGTGTAAAACGTAACAGCAGGTACGCGGCGAGTGATGTCGCTTACACGTGTGCCGACATCCGATATCTTGGAAGACACCATATAAATTTCACGAATGAATAAAGAGCAGGACTATCTAAGCCTGTCACGACCGAACGAAGCGAATCAGAAAAGGGAAAACCGACGCATTTTAAATAATTCAGAAGCTGCGACAATTCTGAGAATTCTTCTATTTGTATCAGATGTCGAAAATTACACGAGCACACTCTTCGCAGCCTCACTATCGCTCAAAAGAGGCTCTATACAAACGCTCAGGAGCACGAATCATATTAATACTTACACGCATCCATGCAGACATACATGTTGTATTGTATTATATTTCTAGATTTATACGGCGTCTCTCACAGAATAACTAGTCAGAGGCGATCTCCTGCAGTGGTCTATTCTGATGTTAAGCGTCATTTTAACTTATATACAGGATGGGCAAAAACGTCAACTCCTCAGGTTTTATTCATTTAATAATTCCAACTTTTGGCTGAAGTATTAAGAAAAAAACCTGAGGGTCACATTTTTGGGCCACCCTGTATGCGTATATTACATGTATATGCATGCATATAGGCTATACATACGTAGATGATAATGATGATAATTTGCGCGCCTGTGAATAAGCTGGTTCCCGCGCTGTAGTGATGTTGAAAATACGATTACGATGACTACCTACGTGTCCGTCCGTCCATCCATCCTTCAGTCCATCTATTCATGCGTCCTTCCATTCCTCCATCCATTGTTTGGTTTTATACTTCAGTTCATGTCATTCGTCATATTGCTAGTTATCTTAATAATCGGAAGAAGATTTGTTCCAATTCCCATCGGAACAGCATCGCTGGCCTATCCAAAGTAGCCACAGTTATTGTCTACGGTTCCTGCGGCACTTCTAGGGGCGTAATTGCCTTCGAGGAAATTGCTCCTAATGGCGGTGCTTCCCTTTGGTAATGGCGGTGCTTCCCTTTGATAATGGCGGCATTTCCCTTTGATTTCTCGAGACAGGTCAGAAACCGGAAGTACCTGGGTACTGCGTCAAGGAGAAGGATCTACAGGTGTGTGCGGGGAACTCCGACTGCGCCGACGGCAGCAAGTGCGCGTCCCTAGGAAGGACTGGGGAGAGGTATTGCCTGCCGAGGCCGGATGAGGAAGGTGGGGACAGGCCCCCGATGAGGCCACTGGCTCTCGCTGCAGCTCTCGGCAAGATCAAGGGAGGCCTAGGTACACATCATGAGTCTGCTTGATTGTCTGTCAGACTATATCGCTGTCTCTCTGTCACTATAGGTACCTCTGTCTGTCTGTCTGTCTGTCTGTCTGTCTGTCTGTCAGTGATTAGTTAAATTGCAAACCGATTAGTATCCGAATCAGAGAAATGTTAAAGCTAATAAATAATAATTAGAAATAACAGCCACAAATCAACAACAATTTCAGTTCAGTTCGTCCATAATTATCTGTTTTACAACTTGAATTCGTCTTAATGTAATCGACGAATTAATTCCAAATAGTGGCCAATAATAAGTGTAGAGGAATTTTACGCTTCCTTATTAATTAAGCTCTCTCTCTACCGATTACACTTACATTTAAATACTGTTAAAATTAAACAACGCTTCAACAAATTCAATAGAATTTTTATCACTCGTGCAGGAATTAGCATAAAGAATCTTATCGATTTGCTAACCGTTTATCGTTTTAGGAATAGAATTAGATCAAATTTAGTAATCAATTGGAATTAGAATCATGCGTCAGCTAATCGACTAGAATTAGAAGTAGCTATATATTATGTCGAATGTAACAGAATTGAACGATAACATGGCGGCGTCCAGTTTAGAATGAATAGGTGAAGGAGTTTCGATGAAGCTCAGTTGACGCCTCCACGATGATTTATAATGGTCAATGTATGCATGAATGTGCGTATGTGTGTATGTACATATTTATGTGCGCGCATATGTAGGCATGTGTGCATCTATGTATGCAGGCAGCCAGGTATGTATGCATGTGTGTGTATGCATGTATGTCACATGCTTGTATGTACATATGTATGTGTGTATTTACATATGTATGTGTAGACATGTATGCATCTATGTATGCTTGCATGTTTGTATGTATGTTTGTATGTAAGTATGTATGTATGTATGTATGTATGTATGTGTGTATGTATGTATGTATGTATGTATGTATGTTTGTATGTATGCATGTATGTATGTATGTATGTGTGTATGTATGTATGTATGTATGTGTGTATATGCTTGTATTTATGTATGTATGTATGTATGTATGTATGTATGTATGTATGTGTGTGTATATGCTTGTATTTATGTATGTATGTATGTTTGCACATGTGCTTATGTACATAAGTATGTGTGTATGTATATATGTATACATATGTAGGCATGTATGCATCTATGTATGCATGCATGTTTGTATGCATGTGTATGTGTGTATGTATGTGTGTATGTATATGTAGAAGTGTATGATTGAATCTTTACATTTGCGATCACAGTCAATTGCCTTATCCGTAGACTATTTCTTCATTAATCTGAGCATTTATATAGCGCCTTCGCAGCCCTCCCAAAATGGTAATCTCTAGGATTGGTCTTAACGGAATATAACAACGGTTGCTGCTGCTGCAGGTGCCGAGTGCCAGTCGGATGCGGACTGCCTGGCAATGATGGAGTCGAAGAGCGAGAGACTGTGTTGCCAGGACGTCAGAAGGGGTCGCCAGGGAATCCGACGTGTCTGTGACCGGGTTACGTCCATCTCCGTCTGCATAACTTAACAGGTTGTCGTCACCCTCTTCAGATGCCGCTGCTGCTGCTGTTTCTATGGCGACGACGGTGCGGCGGTCTCCTGGAGATGTCCGTTGCAACTGCAATACGGCGAGCTTTGTTGGATTGCGGTTCAAATCAGTGGCCCATTTTCACAACTTTTTACGTTGTCGTCGTTTCTCTTAGGCTGCAGACTGCGGCAATAGTTCCGTCTTTCGTGATAGGATTATGTTAAATTATACAATCGCCGACGACTTCAGCTTGATTTAACCGAGCACTGCTTTGTTCTGTTTCAAGTATTTTGATTGGCTTATAATTTCCACGCTCCCAAAGTTCATTTGTTGCTCATCTAACCGTAACGCTATAACCGCAACACTGTAATATTGTCGCCGTTACACTATACAATCCATATAGTATAAGTTTAAAAACACCCAGGACATCAAATTATCGCATATATGCAAATCGAAGTAATCGAAATCTCAGAGAATCTGCATGGACTCGATTATTCATCAGAAAACATTCGAATATTTCTTTGAGCCATATTTTAGGTTTAAATTCATTTACGAGAATACGGCCCGATTGCTGCGCTGACGTTACCATTTTTTAATTTAGATAATTTGAATTTGACCCCACTCCTTACAGCTTGCATCAAACCTGCGCTTAGCGCTCTGTGAAGAGACTCAATATATATATTTATTGGCCTCATAGCGAGCTAGCCCGGCCCGGCATATAATGAAAGTACACATGGAAATTCAAGCTCATCGTCTGATTGGTTGCGAGATACCCATGCATCAATTTATGTGTGTACTTTCATAATATGCGGCCTGGACATAAACTGAACTTTTTGTGGCGTGGCGTTTAGATTCAAGCGGACAGAGATTGGTGGAAGATCAAATCCTGAAATTTCATTAACAAAAAACATGGAAGAGGCTTCATATACGGGCGCTATATAAAAACGTGGACATTTACATTACAAATTACAAGCATTGCAAGAGGAGACTCAGTTTGTCACTTTCAAATACCTATCGATTATTCCTGTGAATCTGACTTTGTTTTCTTTTGGTTAATCACATCTAACATTCCAGTAACTGTCGGTCTGAATTTGATCATTGTTGTAGCGTATAGGACGGTCATTAGAGAACCATATTTTGAGAAAAAAAATGTTTTTGAATCGAATAAATTGTGCAACTGAACTGCTTAGTTTACTTGGTTATCTCCACATGTACGTATATCGATGCTTCCGGAAAATTGGTCTAAAACATCTTGCTACGTTGCCGTGCCTCCGCCGTAGGCTTGTGTGTTCACACTTATTGGCGTCAGCTTCTGTTTGCACTTGTGTATCCTTTCACCTACTGGCTACTCCGTCTGTTACACTGCTCATCCAACAAACCGTGCAATCTATCCATTCATCTTCTCATTCCTCTTGTTTAGTTCTTTGTATGCCTGAGTGCCACTCTATCTCTGTCTGTGCATTGCTCTTCATAAAAATACATAAAATATATATAATGAGCTATTACAATCTTCATATTCTAGAACATGAATTGAGCAAGCGAGGACATAAAATAAGCCTTGACGGTGAGACTCTTATTTCGCGACGCCTTTAAATTTCAACAACAGCTCTCTTGCTATCATTTGCTATCATGACGATGACTTTGAAAATGTATCCTGACTCATCTCATCATCCGCTAGCAGCCTAGAATTTCTGTTCATCTCAATTCTCAGCCTTCATTTCTCCAAGGCATAACTACATCTTCTTCTTCTTCACCGTCTGATATTTTTCCTAATCAAGGACCTATAATTCACAGCACTAGAGACCCTTTTTAACGTTTAATCTGAAAATATTATATAATGCCCTGTGGCGAACTGGAAACCATCGCGTTTTGTTTGCATTACAAATAGTCATTTCGTTGATTACATTTGTGAAGGAAGATTGCCGAATAGGTACATTTGCAATGTAAAACATTGCCAGCAGCGACTTGAAGCATCTTCTATAATATCAGAATGAAGATTATGCTGAAACGAGGCAACATCTGTGGATTAAGGATGCGACCAGGCACACGTTTATTTTCACGAATTACCATCCCTAGATAATAATATTACGAAAGAGTGGCAAAGAATGCATAATATTATTGTGCAGTTACGGTAACTGATTCCCTAAAATTTGAGCTGCTAAGATGATAGCTTGCACATGAAGTTAAATCTTCTAGAGGCATTTATGCAGAAGCACCAACTAGATATGGCCTATACAGACCGATAAAGTTGCGTCTTAAAACTCGTTCGAATAAAAGGTGACGTCGTATGTTCTCATCAGAGTCGTGATCTGTAATCTCTTTATGTAGCTCTACTGTACGATGCATGGTGCGTCCTCTACTGAGGTGCGGAATGAGCACCTCAGTCGGCTGCCGAAATCTGTTGCAATGTGAATAGTTGTAGGGCTATTGTTTTCGATCCCCGCAGTTACATTGTTTGTATTGTATTATTTTAGAGTCTCTTAACCGATTCAAATGGTCAATCCGCACCTCCATACATGGACCTATACATAGTTATTATGATCCGACATAGCTGTATGCCTCCCAAATCAACAACTAGAGGCATGCTTCGTGGAAACAATCGAGCGTAGGTTCGACTTTGCCATACTAGACTCCGAAGCCCGTGTAATAGCAGTCTCCATTACCACCGGATCGCACGCTATTCGCACCCAATAAAAAAACACTTCACGGATTTTAATGGAGTCGCCAATTGCTGGGAGAGTTCCGATTCTTACTGCGCTCGATAACGGACCGTATGAATTTAATGGGCGTTGCCTTTGAGTGCGATTTCTCTGTACAACGCGCGCAGCAGCATCCACGCAGTCATTGTTGTTACGCATTATTATCCCCGTTTTCAATAGCCCTACGCCGCGTCCGCCCTTGTCATATTATTCTCGCACGGCTCTCTGTGTTATTTATACTCTTCTGTCGATGATACTTGTTTCCGAGTCTTGTGCCCGGAAGAGAGAGTGTTTGTGGGACATCGATTGTGACGTACAGCAATAAGTGCGGCTCTTGTTCGGTTATAATAATATGCGCAGGATGTCGCCGTATGATGATGGCGCGTTTATAACAGTCTATACGACGATATTACTGCGTGATATTTGCACACTTAGTGGATGTCAAGCGACAAATCGCACCAGCCTCTTTATAAATCGGCGCGCCATGAATTGCCTGTTTGATGGGCGGGCAGTAATTACTGCCGCCTCATCAAAGAGACAATTATTATTGGTATCATGTTTATAATTATTCTGTCTGTCTGTCTCGGTCTATCTGTCTCTCTGTCTGACTTTCTCTCTGTTTGAATGCCTGTTTCTGTACCTGTTTATCTGTCTGTCTGTCTGTCTGTCTGTCCGTCTGTCTTTCTGCGTCGAGGTCAGAGAAATTATCCAGTGTTACCAACTGAAGATCCGATCCAAGGCCAGGTCAAGGCCGATTACTTCTGGGACCAGAAAGACTGGAAAGACGGAGGACATGGTAAAAACCAAGAGACACGAAAAATGGCAATTTTTGTTTTTTATATGTTAATTCAAATTAGTAATATTACTATTATATTACTCATTGTGTGTTACTCAGTCAGAAATCAAGCTAAATTTATTATAAAAACGAGTTGGAGCTTTTCTTCATGCTGTGTTTCATGCTTTTTATAACAAAACTGTTGTGACAAAATTCAAACGAAAACTAAAAACTAAAATAAAATAACTTTTGATTTTAAAAATCTTGGTTTTTTGCACCCCTGGTAGAAATCCCTGAAGAGTCGGCGACTCCAATGGTTGAGCGGAAGCCTGAGGAGCTCGATGTGTATGACGCCTTGAACGGTCATAGTGGTTGGGGATTTTACAGAACCCAAGATGGAGATCGTTCCAGAGTTGAGGTTCATGTAGGTCTTTGGTGGTCTTGAAATGAGTAATTGTATCGTACTGCACAGGGTCCAATTTATCAAAAAAGAAGCAGGTTGGTCTGAAAATTTGAAGAACTCAGCGCTATAGTCTATTTTTTATCAACAACATTGTAGCTGAAGCTGGGGTTGGACTTCCAACCCCCTCTGACCCCCTTGGAAAATCGGATACTTGTATTGTATTTGCTACAACACCTCTCATAATTATAATTAGAGGCACTCCCTGTGCAAATAGCCCATCAAGAATAAAGGGGTCATAACAGCTGGCCGAAGTAGACCCACTGCAACGCAGCTAAGATCACATAGCGAGTCGTATGAGCGGGAGCGGAAAAGAGAAAGATGACAGACTGTCAGATGAAATAAAAGTCGCGTTCTGCTGCCTCTGTTCTATTCTATTTGAACCTTGAACGGTATGCTGTTCTCTTAAAACGACACTTTGGACCACTGAATCTGAACGCCAACATCAATAGTTATAATCACTAAAAAATCATTTATCGTCGCCGTCATCATCGTGGCCATCATCATAATGATCATCATCATTAACCTATTCACCTTCACCATCACCACCACGATCATTAGGATCATCATCTTCATCATCATCCTATATGATAATATATGTGATTATTGATTAACTTAATCATAGTTACCCAATAAGCTATCGGCACCAAAAACGTCGCACGAAGGTCTGAGCACTTGATCACTACATCCCATTGTTAATAATGCGTGATCTAACATATAGCGATTTGACGGCAATGCATCCTCTGGATCATAGGACGAGCGTTCTAACAAAGGCCCAGAGCTAAAACGTCGATCTCTCTCAAACGTCCCACAGATGGCGTTCGTCTCTGGAAGTCGTCTGAACTCGGCTGACCTTTTCACTCCTTCCTTGCTAAAGCTTTGCAGTTCGTCTCAAGCATTGCGAAGAACATGAGATAAGAACACAATTACAATTCAATTAATATTTCCATTAACTGCGAATAATAAAACATTTGATTTCTATTGAAGATTGCATAAAAAGCACAATACACTGCAACTGTAGGGCCTACTTTGGCGAACCTGCCATCGGAACAATAACCGACTCCGATTCCTGTTGATTTACCCTGAGAAAAGACGATCAACTGATTGGCTGACACATTGTGGCTTCACATGTTCCTTCTATAATAGTTCCAGGTAACAGAGGCGTCAATCCCCGCTCTCCCGCAGAGTGATGGAGGCAAACCCCCGGTCCCAAGGGTTAGGGTTAATGAAGGCAAAATATTCCCCCCTAAGACAAAAAATATCCCCCTAGGTGAAATTGGAGGCAATTTTGCCTCCGGGCCCCCATATCTGGACGCCTCTGCCAGGTAATACACCAACGGCAGGCAAACCGGCAGCCGCGCGTGTAGTTACATGGGACGTACTCTCCAACCGATGTAGCTATGGCTCGATTTGCCAATGTCGATGCGTCAGGCGCACATTCCGATCGTATTTGTCTTCTCGACATCGGCTGCCAGCAATAAATCGCTCGCTGGCCATTAATCACGAGCTGCCATGGTAAAGAAGTTTCTCGAGGTCCATGTAAATGATGACGACATCTTGCAGGCGACGCCGAACCAATCACAGAACGTGATGTAAAGGACTTCGCTCAATCAATCTCTTGTCGTCGCATCGTAGCGGAGTACCATCGAGTCGACACAAATAAACTTCCTCCATTAAAAACCGTTCCCGTTGTAATCACTTGGATTTGGGTCCGCAAGAGCCGTGAAGAGACCTGTGAAGTTGAACGTTGGACGGCTTCTGAGGTTCTCCACGCCACAACAAGGATCCTTCGATCTATCACGACTGCCCTTCGTTTTAGCGGCGCAGTAACAGTTCAGTGGAAACATGTAGCCTGCTGAATGTCAGGGTTCAATATCGTCCAGATCAGAGATAATCCTAAGAAGGTCAGAGATAATGATAAGTGGACTCATAGAGTGGCAGTGGTGATTGCGTTTCAAAGACATCGTGTGATAACAAAGATCATTTTTGTCTCCCTCCTCCTTTATCCAGACTTGGGACTGGCGCTGGGAAAGAAGACTTAGCATCAGCAGGATCTTTAAGAGTTCAAGAGAAGTCGAGCCTATACTTTAGGGCTTTGTAGGTCTACACACAGGAAATGTAAGGGGCCGTTCACATATTATATACCGCATAAAATCCCAATTTTTGACCCACCCCTACCCCTAATAACGTTATATAACAGCAACTGTGACCCCCCCCCCTATATTATATAACAGATATGCTACCCACGCCCCTACCCCACCCCAGCCCATAAGCACATTAAAAGACATACAATCGACATAATTGTATTGCACAATTTGAAACTTTTTTAACAATACAATGTTAGTTAGCACTTTAATAGTAGTGATTCAACTGATAATTGCCTCTATCCAATTCAAGAACTGCAGTAAAAATCATCATATGCCCAATTAGCTATGTAACGAAAGCTACCTTAAAATTGTGTACTCTCTCGTGTCAATGATGATTAGACCGGATGTATGGAGCTCCTCTGCATCTTAATAATCGGACTTTTAATGGCGCTAAATTCACTTGTATTAATTACTGTAATTAATTGGGTAGTCTACGATTGTCATCATGTATCTACACGTGGGCCACTAAAACAGCATGGTGATACATTGTAGTGACGTACATCCTATTTAAAAGCACCATTTTAGTTTCCCTCCTGTTTTGCATTAGAAGTGAGCATTACAGTATCACACAGAATGGATTGGTTTAATATTGCACTATCAGGTATTTATCGAAAGGTTCACGGTACAACTCTTCCTTAATAGCGCAAGATGTATACAGAGTGTATACTACAACTGCAATTAGGTATTTAAGCAAACAAACTATTTACACATACTATAGAAAATGAAATCAAATATCATGATAATACCTACCAAAATAATTATTTCAAGTGAATTAATTTAAATTTAAACCAGAATCAAAACAAAGCACACAGAATTGAATTTTAGAGCGTTTAAAGCCATGCACATGAAATTGTTGAAATTGTAAACAGCAAATTGTTAAAAGTGGATTTATAAATAATAAGTAAGAACGTCAATTCAATTCGCCAAGTGGCAGCTAATGGTGCTAGTTTTGGCTCACAACGTATCATGAACTTCGATTAAACAATGAAGGTCAGTGGTGCAAGGAATTTCCAATTGGCAGGCAAACAGACAAAATGGCATAAGCTGAAAAAATGTTTGTTATATAACAAAACCTTCAACCTACCCCACCACCCTACACGATATAACGCTAACAAAACCGGAACCCACCAACCAACCCTTTGAGCGTTATATAATAATTTTATGTAAACGGCCCCTAAGGGTAATAATAATAATAATCTTCGTTTTTAATTTCAAACTGACAAACCGTATGATAACAAATACAGCATAAGGGAATGATGACGAGTTATTACAGGAGTCGAATTTAACCGTCGCCAGCCTTGCAGGGCGCCCTATACGCTATATAAGTATACATCTCATTTCTGGAAAACACAGACGCCTAGCGAAAGAAGGCAACTTTAGGGGGATACGGGTCTCGTTCTCTGTTCCTCAAGCGCTGTCCCAGTGTGATCACCACTACTCTACGGACCAGACCCCCAAGGAACTCTCTATCCCGCGTACGTGGTGGAGTAGAGAGCGAGTTCCTCTAAAATTTCTGGCATTCTTGTTTTTCTGGCAAGCAGATGCCTCGAAAACTTCTGAACAGACTATAAGAAGAACCTTCGGATTCACCTTGCCAATAGAAATCTTGTCCCCAAAACCTATTATGTCAAGTCATATTTTTCCTTTCCTAAATATATTTTCGACCACTCCCAGCCATCTGACCATTGTTTCCAGACTTCCCTGGCAGGCCAACACTGAACCAATAGTGCAACAAAACTGCATAGGGTCATAAGTAGGCTACATGCAAAAGCAGCGCCAACCAACAGTCTTGACTGGGCATGGACCTCTGAACCGTATGTATTGACACCCTACAAAATAAATTCTTACACATCTACTGAATGTATATGCACATACACACACCAACTCACACATAAACGCACGCACACACACACACACACACCTACACAATCACCCACACACACACTGATTATGATGCGGTAGATGACGTCAGCCTGGTGAGCATCCACTTTAATGTTCTATGGTAATCTACAAAAATCTACAAACCTCTTGCGATCTATTCATAAAACATACTGCTGTAACTTTCCATTGAAGAAATTTGACTTTCCGAATTTAAAACAAAGCCTCACTGCCAAACGAATCAAATGTGATGAGTGGAAAAAAAATGTCACAAACTATACCAACATGAAACATAAACATTCACCAATTTTTTTTTTTTAAATACACAGTTCACAAAAGCAGGAGGAATATTTACACCCAATGCACCCGATTCAAAGTGCAACTTCTCAATTACAGGAAATGAGGACAACAGTTTCCAGAAATAGCTCAACTAGTGAATAATTCCATGCACAACGTGGTAAATCTTCAAAATGCAATATACAGGTTGGGCCAATAAAAAGTAACCCCGTCAGGTTTTTTGCTAATATTTCGGCCAAGAGCAGAAATTAGTACATGAAAGTTTACAGACCCCAACCTAATTCATACCTGCATGTAATGACCAAATTTCAATGCAATATTTCAAACAGAACAAAAGTTATGTCACTATTAATGAGACCAACCGCGGATTTTAAATGGTAAAAAAACATTCAAACGCAGGAAAAAGTGAAAAAAACGATTTCATGAAGTCACTGCTCAAGTAATTGCTGCAAAGCAAACTTCAGAAATCTCATTATAATTGAGAAGAGAAATGGGCAATCCGCGTATATGGACATCGCTTTGACATTATTTAGTGAGCAGTCTATCAAATTGGTAAATAAACATAGCTTTCCATCGCGTCCTTGGGCAGATTATCATCGCCGAGACTAGAACGCTTCTCGCCACTGCTCTACCAGACCTCTACGCGAGACAAAGAGTGAATTCATCACGGATGAGAAGAACTTCTATCTTAATCCACCAATCAGCAACTAAAACAATCGTGTTTGGTCCAGCGTAAAAAAATTCTATGTCAGACCTGGTCGACCGATTGTTGAACGCAAGAAGTTCGCTCGACATGTTATGATATTGGCTGGTGTTTGTTTTGGTGGCAAACAGTCGACTTCATTTTGTTGATGATGAAGTCAAAGTGGATGCTATGTATTACGTTGGTAGCTACTTCCACAATTAATATAGCCGATGGCAAGCATTTGCCGCCAGCTGGATTCAGACGAGGCACCAGCGTATACTGCTCGCCTCGCGCAAGATTGGTTCAAGGTCAATTGCACTGGTTTAATTAAGAAGGACCAATGACCCCAAGCTCACCGGACTTGAGCCACATGGATCACCATGTGTGGAAAGCTATACTCGAGAAATACCACAATCTGTGTCCAAAGCCAAAATCGATGAGAGAAATGAAGTGAATTCGTAAATCGTTATTGTAGTAAATTTTGGCCGTTGTATGTAAATATGAACTAGCTTAGCGCCTGTAAAATTTCATTTACCAATCTCTACTTTTGACCAAAACATTAGCAAAAATTCTAAGGGAGTTACTTTTTAATGGCCCACTCTGTATATCCTACAAAATCCCATATAATTATAATGCTCTAGTGTATTTATGAGAGGCACAAGTCTTATGGTTACGCCATTGTCATTGGTCATGTTGAGACACAAAGTACAGAGAAATTAAAGTGCCAAAAATGAGCCAAAACAATTATGTTAAACAATAACCTAATTAACACCTTAGCCAACCCATAAACTTACACAAACTGGTCCCAGGACACACATGTAATCTAAAAATAGGAGAAGTTATACTTTTCCAACACCACATACATTGAAACCGTAGAAGAGAATGGAAACTTCGTTAAATGCGTAGTGTCTCAGCTCTTCAACTGAAGATTTTTGTGATTAAAGAAGCAATGTAATAATTTACCAAGCCTTAGTCATCGAACATCATTCACTGTCTTTCTGTAGATAAACAGAAAGTGACACAACCTCATTAATTTCGGCTAAGAGTCAGAGCACAAAGCGCGGAATATAGTGATAGTCGCAGACAAGAAAAGAAAATTGTGCTGAAATACCAGAACTCAAATCTCCGACTGAATGACGTATTAGGCTACCGAGTAATTAATTGACTAATTAATTAGTTATCTGAAAGATTGGACGACTGAAACTGTCAGCTTAAAAGCTTTGTAGCATCCCCAGAGAAGAGCGCTCGTCAACGTTGCTCGGAACACCCATTTCACAACGACAACGCTTGTTGGCGTCTTGGGAATGCTACAACAACAACGACAAAGGCAATTAGATATGGTTCTTCATCAAACCCGTCAGCTTACAATCATAGTACACGCACTTCATTTCCCAGTCACTTTTTAAGTGGCACCATATAAATGTTTGAATACATTACTGTAATTTTATTACATGCTCATCATTGAACTTCATTTTAACATGCTTATTGTTAAAGAGTTTAACTCGTTTTCTACGTGCTCATTGATATGGAGTTCAAAAAGTCTGTAAGTATCTCCCATATGGTAGCTGTAGCTGCAACTAGCCTATCATGAGCACACCCCTTTGTGGACTGCCTCTGTAATGTAACATAATTTAAATCTCTGAAATTTCTCAGTGCAAGACAAAATCTACATGAGGGAGACCAGCTGATTCACTGGCACTATACCAAATCAAGTCCGTGCTAGCCCGGTTTCTTTGCCCATTCTGGTGACAGGTCAAGGCCTCTGATGAGCATATCTTGAAGTGATGTAATCGAAATAATTTCCTGGTAACAGTGGTCCTCAACTATCGTCATTACAAAGGTTGGCTGCAACACAAGCATTTTCCCCCATTTGCCTCTGTCTCACCTTCCTATGACCCTCACCCCAACAATGAGGTGATGATTGAATGGTAATACATGGGCACGAACAACAGAAGGAAGTGGGTTCGATATCCGCAAGCTCCACAAGGTTAACTAAAACTTCCAATCCCTAGGAGCAATGTAAAATGAGCAGCAGTATGAAGTATCGACGTCTACTAATAAAACTGACTCTTGTTAAACTCGTTATCATGTGCTTCTAAATCCTAATGCGATCTGCATTTGTTTAAGTTAGTTGGGCATGTTAATCTTTCTGTTTGAGTTATTGGGCATTGTACCTTATATGTACTTATGTACTTTGCCTGCCCAACAAAAATCTTATTTCCATTGCAATTGAATTTAAGCGAAGAATGATACTTACGATAGGAGTTCATGCACATCAATTTCCTCGTTTTCCCAGTTGGCCAGAATGCCTGGAACATGACCAATTCCCACGATACCAACCGTCACGGACGGAACAGAACCTAAGTAAATGGCAGAAGTACTTCGTCACAAGACAGAGATAAGGAAAACGAATAAACTTCTAGTCGAAATGTGATGTACACTCTGAATCACTAAGAACATGGATGAACAATTGAGTTAAGATAATAACAACAACAATAATAATAATAATAATATTAATAATAATTCCCAGTCACATCCTTTTATCCCTGTTATAGTCGAACATGCATCTTAAACGCAAAATTTGCTTGGAATCCGAGTTTTCTTTGTATGTATCGTTGCAATCTGGTAAAATTTCTACAATCGAATTGATATCTGAACAGAATAGCATTGCGTAAAAAATCTTAAACAAGACGAAGATATCGGTGAAAATATTTTAAGAGAAAGTGAACAACCTGTTGATGAGTGAGGGTCCTTGATTGGGACCGCAGTTGTTCGTAACATGTGAGCAAGATACATGTCGCGCTCGGTGACAAAGACGCGACTCAGCTCGGGGAATTCCCCGGTCATCTCGACCAACATCTCCTCTAATAGGTCCTTTTGTTTACATCGTTCAACATCTTCTTTGCTAAAATCGATACATAAAAAGAAAAATGAACAATAAGAAGAACAATGATATTAACGATACACCTCTTGACAATGCCACCTATCACACATTATGCTTAAAGCAATGTTTAACTATAGAAGGCCCATTAACACTTTCACACATTGGTTCTGCTTCTGTAACACCTTTAGTGCACACACTCGTAAACTCAACAAAGCTGTTCTCCCTCGTAGTCTCTGCTTTCTATCTGACTATATCAAAGTCTTCTTTCCCTGTCCTAATCGTCCTTCTCCCTCCACTGAGACTCAGCAAATCAAGAATAAAATTGGTTGAAGCACTTTGATTGAGTGCAACAGAATCAATCACAGAACATAAGATTCACCGCTTTCAACTTGGTTGCCGTCGTTGTCTGATTATGTGGTCCTCTGACCAAAACTGAATTTCACCCTTGCATATCCAATTAAATATTATTCCCAACTGCAATTTTACTCGGAGTAACCAGCCGGCAAATCCTACATAAAATATTGAGAAGATCACTGGCAAACATTGAAACACAATGCCTCAAATTTCATGATCTTATTGATATGCACACCCATCTTACAATCGCTCCTAGCGATTGGAAGGATGAGCTGATCTTTTTGAATCTGGTATGCCATGTGCACTATGATAATAACCATAACCAAGTGTTTTTATTGTCCCCAAATAACAAGCACAGGTACAAAATGTTGATAATTTGCTAGGAGTCAATAGGGACTAATAGAAACCCTTAAAGGACACAAAAATCGTGTAATCAGGGTCACCCTTACAATAGATTGGTAGTTACAGCCGATTAGGTATAAAAATACATTAGCATTTAGTGTGAAACTTAACGAGTTAGCTATTATATACAATCGTAATCAAAATATATACAAACTTTCATTATTTGGAAAGATAACGCTGAACCCGGCCGGGTTCACCGACTTTTTATCGAGAAACTCGACATGCTCCAAACCAAATAATATTTATCCAGCATCTGTGAGGACCTATTGGCATCAAAATTCCGCATAGATATCTTCACTTCTTCCAATAGAATAGCAGAAATTAAGGTTTCATTATTTGGGAAGATAACGCTGAACCCGGGTTCACTGACTTTTTACCGAGAAACTCGACATGCTCCAAACCAAATAACATTTATCCAGCATCTGTGAGGACCTATTGGCATCAAAATTCTGCATAGATATCTTCACTTCTTCCCATAACATGGCAGAAATTAAGGTTTCATAATATACATGCACATTTAGACAATTTATTGGGTAATCAGATAACTTTGCAATTTTATTTTAAATAAATGAAGATTATTTAGAGAGCGTAATTCATCTGGAACGACGTTCCATGCTTTCGGGCCAGCATTGGATTAGAGTCAATCCTGATGATTTAGTGCTTGTTTTGATTAACAAACAACGCAATGAAAGCATTTCTTACGTTAACCCCAAACAGGGGCGGTGATCCCAAGGGGAGGGGCAAGGGGACATGTCCCCCCACCTCTTACAGAGAGGGTACACGTTGAATGTCCCCCACATTTCCTATCCCTCTCATTGGGTGTCCCCATCTGTCAAACGAGATCGCCGCCTCTGACCTCAAGTATTACATTACAGGCATCCTTCTAGTGTAGTGCTTGATGTACAACATGACAACAGTGATCCAACAACCTCTACAACAACCTCTACAACAACCTCTACAAAAACAAGCTTCCACTGCAAGCTAACATGTTGATCTTCTGGATATTCCTCTCATAACAGTCTAGTTTTGGTTCTACAGCTGTTGATGCCTTGTGAATTAGACATCAAATCCAGGACTTGCCATGCATAATCTGTCATTTCCCGCTGCGAATTGAGTGAACAAGCCCTGTCCGATGATCTGCCTACCTGATAGATTCCCTGCAGGTGAAGACACTGATGGTGAGGGTAAGCTTCTGGTACCACGACAAGGCGCTCAATGCCCTCCGTAGGGTTATGCCGATCGGTCTATCACCAAGACGCACTCGACAGCCGGGAATCTTCTGAGCCTGGTGAAAAACAAAGGAATTTAATACTATTGTTCACAATAGACGATCAAGAAAGACAAAGCCAGTCAAGTTATCAGATTATTAATACTGACCTCGTCTTGGCTACTCAAACCTTTCTGCAAGTTAACAGAACTGAGACAAAATAGTCTTTAATAATAATAATCATAAATTTCGTTCAATTTCAAACTGACAAACTGCAGTATGATTACAAGCATAGCATAAACGAACGAGGACAAGTAATTACAGGAGTCGAATTTAACTGTTGGCAACCATGCAAGGCGCCCATCGCGTTTTGGCATCATAGCCCACATATTCACTGTTATACCTGATGCAACACAACCTTCTAAGGCTATATTCTTAACCAAGAACCTACGACAAGAACACCTCAGTCTCTTTTATCTTCTTTCCATGAGCGCTTGAAGACCATTTTCTTCTATCTTGGTTTCCCCATATTAGGTCAAAAGGACCTCTCTCTTGACGTGACACCATATAAATTCACAATTACCATTACCTTTATTACTCAGTCAATTACATCACATTACCTCACATCTAATTCACTCTTATGACATGATAACACACAAAGAAACCTCTCGAAAAGCTGTTCGAAACTCTCCTCCAGGGGCCATTCCCAGCTGTTCCGTAATCCGTGCAGACAGACTCAGCAGTAATACATGGAGAAGACCTTGCAAGACACCGCTCTACACAAAACCAAACATCTCTACACATATATGTATTTAATAGTAAATTATTAAAAAATATAAATATCTAAAAGATTAATGTCGGTATGGATAAACTCAATTTTGAGTATAGATATATTAGAGCAGTCCCTTAAGCTAGCCCAGACAAAGCAGTCGTATATATAGAGTGTTAGTGATTTCACTTTTATTGCCTCAGCACACTAGGGCTGGTGGCCAGTATGCTCCTTCTTCACCTGATATTCAAGATACATGTCCTCCATAATGTTTGTATCCAACCAAAGGTCTTTCGTCGCCTTAGCGAACCAACCATGATCAAACTATGGTTATGCATTATGCCCTCTAATATTATTTATCCACAAAAGGCTCTAAAAATGGCCTACAGAAATCGAAATCTAATGCTTTAAAAATCATTCACCTAGGAATGGTCAGTCAGTCAGTCAGTCAGTCAGCCAGCCAGCCAGCCAATAAATAAGCCAATAAATAAATCAGCCAATCAACCAATCAATAAATAAGTCATGCAATAAATCAGCCAATCAACCAATCAGCCAATCAATCAAGCAACCAACCAACCACCGCCACCATCAATGAATTTATCAATAAACAAATCAATCAGTCAACTTCAGCCAGATAGCTAGCAGCCCCACAGACCTGACGTATGGCCTGACGAATCTTCTGAATGTCGATGTTTTTCGCTTCTCGAAGGAGAGTTTCCTCGTCCAGCGAAAGAATGTTTATGCGATTCGGACAAAGTTCGACAACTACGAAGTCAGGCTGCGTCTGTTCAATTGTCTAAAAATAACGAAAACATCTCTCCACATATAGCAGATAAATTTAACAATGCCACGTACTGGCTTGGTCAGCAAAAAAATGTTGTAATAAATTTGTTTGTTTTTGACAATAATCGTTACATTAGAAGAAAGATTAAAAAAATAAAAGTGGTTTCATAATAATTAATGGCAATTTCAACAATCATCAGTGATGGTGTAATCGGCAAAAGTGGTATTGGTATGCAGAACCCCTTTCTTCCCTAACAGTAAGCATCAGGTGGTGGTCATGTTGAGTCACACAGTTCATAATCATATACTCAGAAAATTCTATGCTGTAAAAAAATTTTGCACATGTGTATGTAAGTAAGTATGCATGTTACTGTGCATTTTAGAAACCCCTCAAAAGTACTGAGTGTGGTGGTACAGTAAAAGAATAGTTATCATAATGTGTACTTAAATGGATGGACGAAATACATGAAAAAACTGGAATGAATCTGGCAGAATTAAGAGACATGACATCGGATAGAAAGCAATGGAGGATGTTCATCGTGGCAGTCGCTACAGTTCAAAGAACTGGCAGCACAAGGTGACAAGGTGTACCTAAACAATCCCATTCTCCAGTAGTTTACATGTAAATGGGCCCAGCATGGCACATAAGTTACTGTTGAATTTTCTCAACTGGTCACAAACATCACCAACCTTAGCAACGTCTTCTTGACTGCTCTCGCTGAAATGCGCAGTGCCAACCAAGTAGACCTTGCATCCATATTTGGTTGTGAGGACTTCAACAGTTTTGGGCAGATTTGGCTCAGGATTCCTCCTGACAACCAGACTTGGGGAGACAACCTCCTCATCACCCATGTTGTCCTCCACGTCTGTTTCATCGCCACTGTCGGCAAAACTAGCTGAAAAAGAAAACTGGAATTAGACAAGTTTTTCATTCAAAATTCTTTGAGTAACTATCCCAGTGATGGGGAGTAAAATTGTTCTGCTCATGGCTGGCTCCGCTTAAGAGTCAAGATATGATCAATTTATTTTAAAAAAACTCTGTAATACAATGTAATCTTCAACATTTCTCACTATCCACACAAGCCAAATCAGAAGACTAGCTATTCAAAATCAAGTCTGCAAGTGTTAGGTTTCTCCTTTCGTTCCGGTGCCAGGTCAAATCCTGGGAGGTCAAGTCGAGGAGACAGATGGTGCTATTGTGGTATTCAGATTGATATGCTCTTTAACTTGACGCACGTGAATCCCGGCACTTGCCATACGACACCCAGGATGTGACCCTCGGAAGGTCTCAAAGAATCCATCAGAGTGGCTGATCGGTGGGAGCGGGGTCATAAAGGTCGCACACTTACGGGAGTCATCCCTGAACTTCGCTGACTTACCCGCAGGCTAACATTATTTTGTCCTAACTTACATCATGTTCGCGATACATCGTGAAAGCGAAAAACGTCCAGAGTGCTTAGTCACAGACACACCATTACAACGGAAACTGAAGAAACATGGTTGAGAAATCTCAAAAACATATTAAGAGCTACCAAGAACAGCAGATAACCAAACGAATAATGACATAACATTTAATTAATAAATTAATTAACTAACCATCTTCCAGATGTTGGTGATCGCCCATGATGCACGCGCTTGTGTACACAGTTTCAGATGACGTATGGCAAACAGGAACGCCATCATTTTAATGGAACGCCGATCTTATCGTTGATAACTGTCAATTTCACGCTGGTGACTTCCATAGTCAACAGCGATCATTATTATTATTTTATTAATCGTATTAATTGTCAGGTAGTCGATAGAGAAAAAATCATTAAGGTAATGGAAAGAAAGTGTTCGAAAGCAGCTAGAACATCTATGACGGACATTATTACGCATCATGTAGGCCTACACAAGGCTGTAGAATTCGATTAAAAAACCTACACATCAATATTATTTCAAAATCTAGAAACATCAGAGTCAGCACGTTTGTTTTTATTAGGTTAGTTACTTTTAGAATCAGATTAATTGTGTGTTGCTAATTAGAATAATGTCTGTAGCCGTGAATGCTAGTCTGCTCTCTTCTGCAGCGCGCACGGTGAGGCCTGGAAACAATGTGTCAGAGATAACGATCGAAGCAGATGTATGGGATGTTCTTCGAATACTTCTGGCGTTCATGGTCGTTAATTCTGTGTCTGGGGTGCGACTAAGTGTACGATAAAAACATAAATACCTAAATAAAAACCATGGACTTAAAGACTTTTTAAAAAACCTAGGTTAGTTCATTTCAACTCTGCATGTAAGATTATGTCGGCAGGGCCTACGGAGTACGGATCGATGCCAAAACTCCAAAAGGTGTCGACCAATGAGCGCGCCGGGTTCATTCCCTTAACCATCGTGCTTGCCAGTCAATAGGCCAACTTCAAGTTCCTTCCGTTGCCACATTTGGCAGAGTTAAGAGGTATAACTTTAGGGCTAGAAATTGATGATCATGTAGAGGGCGATAGCTGTGAGAGCAGATTTGGGCTGGTCGTGGCCGGTCGTGACTGTGCATTAATATAATGACCAACAGACGACGGAGGTGAGCGCCGTGTTCGTATGTCGGCTGCTGTTAAGCGAGGACAAATAGAAATTTTGTCACACGGCGTTGCGCTACCAGTGTGATAAAAAAGGCAAATCTGGTTTGTTCAAACCAGCGTTTTAGAGATAGTACCAGTGACTGGGACTCTTACGAATGATCATGAATGGGCACTGGGCACTGTTGTTTCATACGATGCAAACATTATGACTGTATGCCGGCGCAGATACTGGTGCAATGTTGAGTCTTGCTGATGCTTTGAAGCTGATGCCTACGTGCAGGCAAGCATTATTTAAATCAATCAACTCGGCTGCCAGAAGTTGATGCGCTTTGATGCATAACTGCTGGAAATGGGCATTGAACGCGTTTCAGATTAACAATGATCGACTGAAGTGTTGAAAGCTGTGGAGTGTGGAGTGAAATTTGTCAACCTCTATTATGGACGCAAAGACTTTGCATCTGGCATGCGTTTCATTTACTGCCTTGATTCTTGGTAAGATCAATTCGTTTTTTCTGATTCTTTTGACGCTGTGAGATAATTCATCATTTCTAAGTTCATACCCGAATGCTTAAACAAATAGCGTTAGTAAGCAAGTAAGTAGGTATATTCTTACTTGGCTATTTGCTAATAACACTTAAGTGTACATACATCTAAAACACAGTCTAAAATGGGTAATATATATCATCACCCCAGGTTCTATTTAAACACGATTCTTTTCTTCACATCTAGCTTCCATTTGAACATAGTTCTTTTCATCAATCCAGTTCCCATACATTTAAACAGAATTCTTTTCATCACATTCAGCATCTACTTAAGTAGGAGTCTCTTCATCACATCCAGCTTCTATTTATGTATGATTCTTTTCATCACATCTGGATGGATTCGACTTTGGCTTGATTTTTTTCATCAATCCGCCTTCTACTAAGTTATGTGACAGTGGTCGGAATTTGGGACGCTAAAACAATCAATTAGACCTACCCTAAAAGGTACATATATCATCCTAACAATTAAATGTTTTTATATTTGGTTGGGAGTTTTGGATTAAAAATATTTTGCAAGGAATTGGAATTATTTAAGAATGAATATGGATCATGTAGTTTGCTCACAAAGGTGTTATAGCTCTTCAAATATTGACAGTGTGTCCACGAGATAATAAACTGTGCCACCCAGAGTCATTGCCACTTTAGTATTAACTGACTGGCTGAAGGTCATATTTATAAATACAGTTGGCATGCAGCAACATGTATAACTCCTCCACTGTTTGCACCCTGACTGCCAGTCCCAAGCCCGGATATGGGAAGAGGGCGATGCCAATCATCTTTGCTATGGCACAGTGTCGTTAAACTGCAACAACACAGAAACATGTATAGAAAAAGCATACAGGCCTATAGCGATGCCTTGAGCCAACTTCCAGAGATTGCAATGGATATGAATTGTCCATGACTGAAATGTGCATGTAAAATCATTAATTAGTCTTAATTGCCTGAGTTTAGCAAACTGATATAAGCTATAAGCGGTTCTGGAGTCACTCTCGTACACCTTTGCTAAGTCCATCAGTTACTGATTAATGAGATTCCGGAAATCTGATACTGAACTGAAAGGTATACACAGTCAGAAATTACTGGATAACCTGTATTGACCTGGAGAGTTGAAAGGTCATCTCCCTTTGCAGTTCTCACATAGTTGATTAGTCAGTTAATTAAGATCAGAAAGAATTTTTTCTATGAAGAAACAAGTAAACTTCTGCTTTATATATCTGATTAGATGTCATGGTGCTGTTAAAATCTCTGCACATTCATAAAGTTCAAAGCATACTATAGGACAATATACTATAGGACAATATACTATAGACTATATACTATAGGACAATAAACTATAAACTATATACTATAGGACAATATACTATAGACTATATACTATAGGACTAACTCAAAGAACTGGTAATTAGTTAATCAGAAAATTACGCTGAAAAGAATTTTTATCATGATATGGTCCATATTTTACGTGTGGTTTTGGAGATCCATCAGCTGTTATTTTGCTCTAGAAGTTGAGTATCAATTATACCCAGAGACTTAACTAAGGCCGTAAACAACATACCATGGCCCTGGTCCAAATCTAAAAAGACAGAACCTGCTCAAAACCTGACTATGAAAAAAGTCTATGCCAGAGGCCCAATATCGAAGTTTAAAATATTACTTATTATGATTATATACATACTCATATCTATCTAGGTTAGCTTATGAATTGTAGTTGACAATATTTCTGAATGCAATATAGATAAATGATTGAAAACTGAGTCTTGAAGTTGAGTACTATTTCCTGATTTTAATCTATGGCTGATGTGTCAATGAATTGTCCACAGATTAAGCTGTGATTAAGAGGTCCACCTAAGTAGCTGGGGTCAAGTGTGTCTTTACACTGGGCTAATTGGTCCCACTTTCATTGTAATGACCCATTGACTTATTTTAGTTGAGAGACCATTTAGAAGACTCAACCTTATTGATGGAAGAGAGATATAGTGGAGGTCAGAAGGACAGAAGCAGAAAAGATGGAGGCAGAGGCTGACCGACAGAGACAGGTAGATAGAGACAGACAGACAGACAGACAGAAGATAAACAGACACATAGTATTAAATGGATCTGTCATTATTTGCTTATTTTTAGTAACACCACAGAGGTCTTTGGTTAACATCCCAATAGGGCTGGGATATGTGATATGTGAAGTGTTAATTGAAACATGGACAATTTTTTAACCGACAACCATTGTTGCCTTAGATATTCCTGGTCTTTGCACATCTTTTAGATTGGGAGCACTCCTTTGTAGATGGTCCTGAAGGTTCACTGTATATATATATATATATATATATATATATATATATATATATATATATATATATATATATATATATGAACCTCCTAATAAAATATTAATGTTTTTCCATACAAATTTCAAACTAACAATCTTCAGTATGGACAAATGATGGTTTATTACGAGTTATTACAGAAGTCGAATTAAGCTGTCGGCAGCCATGCAAGGCGTTCATTACGGCATACATCGAATTTATATCTCTGGGGTGTGCTGTGTCAAATGTACATCAGATTAATTTACGTGTCAGACTTCTGTGTCAACTATTATTCAAGTCCAGGCAAGACAGATTCTAGCATTGATTCAAGCGAGAATGATTCCTAGTTTATTGTGTTCTAATTGGTTGACCAAATTTATCCCAAGTTATTGATCATCAGAGCTTTTAATGTCCAATATGAGACGTGTCAGAGCTTAGGAAATAAATGCAGGATATCGATGTCATAGCACTTTCAATGTGCCTAATAGCACCATAAATGGCTCTCATATATTAATTGCTGTAGTAGGAATTGCTGCTGCCATTAACTAGTTAACTTAATGACATTTTAAGGGTAATATGGACATCAGTTCAAGTGATATATAGAGCTACTGAATTATTATTATTCCACAGTTTAACGGCATCTTATAGCAACACAGGCAGTTGACTTCTTCAGAACTTGTTACATTTTAGTCTGATTTCGTATATAGTTTTAGTCCTTTATCTTTATGCTGTTTTTCTTTCTTTAGTCTTTCTGTTTTCTTTCTCCCTTTTGTGTTGTTCCATTTCTCCATGTGACCTACTGAATGGTATTTGATTGTTATTTATAGGAATCTGACAAACATAAATTTGGGTGTCTAAGCACATCATACCATTACAAATATAATTTTTATATAAAATAATGGCCAGAGCAGTCTAGGTCCCATTAAGAACAACTTGTAAAATTCACAAAAAGAGTAATCAGTGCATATTATGAGTACCAAGCTTAGCATCTATTTCATACCAAAGTTGATGAAGAATTTTACCTTTCATTGATTAGGATTGAGAATGAGTGAAGATATAAATGGGACTGTGAATGGTTGTAGTTGAGGTCGTGATGAATTTTAATGAAGGCTATGATGAATATTCAATGAGCTCTATGTAAAATTTTGCCTGGCCTCAAGTAAGGAAAGATGAAAGGCTGCTGATGGATACCTAGTACATCTGGTTTCCATCTTCCTCTTGGATTATTTTGCTGGTCTTTGGGATAGTATGGAGAGGTAATAATGTAATGGAAATATATAGCACTATTGCAGTTCGTAATGACCTAATTTTCACTGCCAGCCGTCTTCTTACATGAAGCTTTGCATTATTCTTCTGCATGTATATTTGTATGTGCATGAACACCTGCATGCTGTTATGCTTATCTTTTTAGTTCTGACGATGCACTTAGCCAATTACAGTGCTTTGCGATTTGGGGTCAAGCTATTTTTCATACCTCATTTGTTAGCCTGTTAAATCATTTGCTTTTTGAAATTCTTTATAATATAATAATATATGAAGGACTACCTACTAAATTATTATTTTATAGATGATGAAGAATTAGAGCTTTCCATTAAATCAGCCATAAAAGCGGCCATGGATATGAAGTGGTAACAACTTCATTTCTTAGTCTTAACATAATATGAGGGTGGGTGGCAGCCGTCTGCCTTGCCATCAGGTCTTCACACTGACAGAGTACAGTCAATGTGATCATCATTATAGCTGTGTTGTTTTTGTGAAACAAATTAAACCTGAGCAAGTTTGACCCCTACCCCCACAACAACCTGAATTTGTGTAGAAGTTTTGATGTAATTTGCTCCTCTAGGCCTACTCTGATGAAAAATTGAGGTCATGGCGCTATATAAATGTACAATTACCATTTCCATTTTTCCATTGCATTTCTTTCTAGGATTAACATTGCTTCCTAGCAGAGTGAGCTGGGTTAGTTTGGTTCTGGTACTAGGTAGAGGTCGTTATGCATGGAATTAGGACCAATATTGTATGATATCTGCTTTTCTTATTCACCATAGTTTCTTCCAGAGGATTTGGCTTTTAGTTGAACTTTAATATGATAATTTGATTACAATTGCTTTAGCTGCCCTGATGAACTGCAGTCTGCCGCTGTCATCTCAGTGCGTGGAGACGAGTTGCTATCCTGCCACGGGTGACCTGCTGATTGGTCGAGCGGACAGACTCTATGCCAGCTCTACCTGTGGCCTGGAGAGACCAACACCATTCTGTCTCGCGAGCCAACTTCAACGTACAAGCAACTGCTTTGTCTGTGATTCTCGCAAAATGCTGGACCAGGAAAACCCATACAGTCACACGATCGATGGTATCATCACGAATTTCGCGAAGGACTGGAGGCAAAAATGGTGGCAGGCGGAGAACGGTGTTGCCGATGTTTACATCCAGGTGGACTTCGAAGCAGAGTTTCACCTGACTCATCTGATCATGAAGTTTCGAACGTTCCGCCCAGCTGCCATGCTTATCGAAAGATCGGAAGACTTTGGCCGTACCTGGCGAGTCTACAGATATTTTGCCAAGGATTGCGAACGGTCATTTCCTGGAATCTCCGTCGAACCTGTCAGAAAACTTGGTGATGTCATTTGTGAGTCGCGATATTCAGATGTCGAGCCATCTACAGAGGGAGAGGTAATCAATCAATCACTTAATCAATGCAATTTATATGGCGCTGTCACGCGTGACACTCTTGACGATGGCGCTATATAAAAGTCATCGACCAACAGCAGAGGCGTAGGAGGACTACAAATGAAGCTGTCTACCTGAAACCTGAGAAGGGAGACATCAATGGGTTTTGCCTAATGCAGACAGCCTCAATGCAGACGGCGAGGAATATGCAAAGATCAACAAAGTGTAAGGCAACGAAACGCGACACCTCGTTAGAGCTGCCTGCCCCTACCATCTCTGCGACCTACGGACCAGAAATTTATGAACCAGTTGAAGATCTGGTCTGGACCGGCTTGTTGACACTAATCAAGAATAAGAGACAATCCGATACGAACGGCGCCAACCTATTAGGCGGTATAACTGTAGTAATGTAATTCAATGACACTAACAAGGCCCAGCCATAACAGCCGCTAGTCAAACATTATCTGTACGCCTCTAGGGATATGACGTGATGCTAGGGACGCCAAGACCCGACCAACCAGGTTTAGTAATAGTTGCAGCAGGTGATCTGTCGTTCAATAGAGATACGAGTTTTGTGGTTGGGATGGCGAAGGATATCGCCTCTAGAAGGGTTCTTATAGTGTAGCAAGGGAAGGAACAGGGTCTTGTTTCGGAACTGGGGAGACGTTAGGTCGTTCTGACGATAAGGGTAATCAACGTAGTTGGAAATCCCCTCTCTTACGTAAACCAGGGAAACATTTCTAAAGGACACTAATAACTCCAGTAAGTGTAGATAGGATGAGTGGTGTGTATATATATATAATTAAATATACATATTAAAACCATCAAGTGTGTCGTGTTGCTGAGCTTGGTGATTGAGGAAAGAACCGGCGGTACTCTCGTCATCTAGAAGAAGGAGCTGGCGAGAGAGAAAACCGCGACAGGCGCCTCTTCAAGAGAACTATTCTGAGGTGCTTCCGACGCAGGCCGGGTCAAAGAGAAATGTCTTGAGAAGTTTATAGAAAGAGCCAGAGAGGTCGTGCGGGAGAGAGTGTAGGTCAAATGGGCGGCTGTTCCAAACAGGTAAATTTAATTTCGACTGATACGAAGTAAGTAACTGAATTCTGTTTGAAAGGGAAGTCGTGTAAGCACAGATTTAAACCGTTTTATATTTAGTCCTTTGGGTACATTGCAGGGAGGTCGAGTCAAATGGATGGAGCGCTTGACCTGTAGTGTGGAGAGTTGGGGTTTGAATCTGCAATCAGGCTATTATTGTGTTGGAACCTTGGGCAAAGTTCATTCACATTTGCTGGGCACCAACAATGTATTGTCTTATGGCCATCTATGTACTTATTTCTGTAATGTGCGACTAGAGCAATATGAGACACAGTTGTATTCTACTGTATTAACACTTTTTAAAGTTCATTATTTAACAAAAGTAAACTGAATTTTATACTTTTCAAATGGATTTGACATTTGTTTATTTGGCTAGAATAATACTAATTTTTGTTGTTTATCATATATATTTGTTTCTGTTTTCAGGTGATCTTTCGTGTCCTACCAGTTACCATCTCAATAACTGACCCCTATGGTAAAGAAGTTCGGGACTTAATGGCAATCACTAACTTGCGAGTGAACTTCACTGCGTTGCACACTCTTGGTAGATACTTCGTTCATGTATCTTATAGACAATTCTGTATTGCCTAGTCTGTCCATTACTTTGTCCTATATAAAACCATTGCTGAACCTCTGATTATAATTATTATCAGTCTAAAGGAAGCACTACAATGGAAGAGGCTCTTTTATTTGGCACCAAACAAGGCAACTTGGGGTCACAGGCATTAATTATTTAAGAGACTGAAAGGAACCTTAGGGCAGAAATTCTTCTGTGTAAGTCTGTAAGAGTTGTAGACTTGTGGCATCTGTGTGAATGACGGGACTCATCACAGTTTTTAAGAGGAAGTTATGGAAATTTGGTTCAGCATGTTCCATGTTAGTTTGAGGTGGTTTAAGCAGCGGTTAATTTGCATCAGGCTTCTGAACCGTTTCAAATCTTTTTTTTTATGTAAAGATATTGAAACATGATTGACTGTATAACTGCAGCAAACTGAGGTTTAACTGTGAATATTTTCTTACAACTTTTTTGATTGCTGCATGATGTTTGTTAGATATGAAGTGAGCTTGCTCTGTCGACTAAGGACAGCTTCTGAGCTCTTGACTCTGAAAGTACTACCTGCTGGATATTAGTAAAGTGCTACAAGTCTATATATTCAAATTGTATTTCTTTGCATTGAAGGCTTTGCTATTTATAAGGTCTCATTCAGGTTCCCCTATGTTACAAGAGCTGATCTTCTTATGGTGTGGGTAATTTTTATTGTCTGGTCGGTGTCCACTTTCCAGGTGATGATTTGATTGGCAATTCACCAGATAGTAATGGAAATTACTACTATGCCTTGTATGGCGTTGTTTTGAGAGGAAGCTGTTCCTGCTATGGTCATGCTTCTCGATGTGTTCCTGTCTCTGGATATGATCATCACCTGGACATGGTATGCCAGATTTAAGTCTCTACTCTTCTGCAGTTGTAAAGCACATGATTAGGGCGACTGGCTGTAGTCTTCTGACGGCTTCTAGGGATTCATTACAATGTGTGTTCATAGTTTAGGCCTTTTTGATGGCAATGTAGCACTTCTATGAGAAAGTTCAGGCTTTTATTGTAAAAATTTGACACTTCTATGAGAAAGTTCAGGCTTTAGTAGTAAAACTTTTATACTTCTACGAGAAAGTTCAGGCTTTTATTGTAAAAATGTAATGCTAGTCTATGTGAAAGTTCAGACTTTTGTTATAAGAATATGTAATAAGACTAGTTTCTAAATAGCTGAACAGGGCTACCCCAAATCTTCACTGACCCAGTCGTGGTCGTGGTCGTATCTTGAAATTTTATACTGTGCCAAAAGAAGCCCAGTCTTCTGAACCAATGTGTTGACAAGCATGCGTCATAAAGATTGATCTTTACAAAATTCGGTTACTGTGTTACTCCCTTGGACTATAACCTGCCTGTTTTAAGTCGGGTTTCAATTATGAAACTTTTGTGCTCTATGAAACAATCTTTGGCCCAAACTTTGACTACACAAGCAACTTGGGCTACACAAACAACTTTGACTACGCAAACAAATGGACAACACAAACATGCAGAAGCAGTTAATACCAATTACCATAGCTGTTTACCTACTTAGTGGATTGAAACCATAGTTATTCTCTTGAGCGGAAGATTACCCTCTATCCTTCTCTCTAGTATATTTTCTTCCAGTGCAAGTACGTTGTGTTTTAGGTGCATGGTAAATGTGAATGCTTGCACAACACAAAAGGACTGAATTGTGAACTGTGCGATGACTTCTTTAACGATTTGCCGTGGAGACCAGCGAGGAGGGAAAAGTCAAATGCGTGTAAAAGTAGGGTATTGATTCGCTAAATTTGCAAGTGTATGATATTATACTATATGATAATGATTGCATTGGTATGTCTAAATGTTTAAGCTAAGATTTTGTAATTGAAGTAATTCTTTACTAATTAATTCTTGTGTTGCAGTAGTGTGTAGCGAAAAATAACTCAGCTTGTTGCAGCTTTGGTTTGAATGTTCTATGACGAGTTGGTTTCTAAACTACAGTGGTTTGTAGGATAATAAGTAAGTTATTTGCAGTGTTTTGCTGTGGCTACCAATTATGAAAGTGGATTCCTCAAATGCACTCTTCTGTTGCAAGAAATATTTTCGAATATTTTTGCGTTGCATCATATTGCACAGTTGTAAATAGGTCGCATTTTCTCTTTCTAACAGCAACACTACACTTACAGCTTTTTTGTGATACAACTGCAATTTTAAGGGAAAAATTTAGCTTGCAAGTTTTATGCATATTACTGTTAAGCTGACTGAAGTTGTGGTTGTGAAGAATTTATTTTCTATATTTTCCATAGTTTTCATTTGTAATTAACTGCTTATAACAGTTGAAGTGAATTTAGTTATATTTCGTATACTTCATAAATTTCCAATGAGTAATAATTATATGATATGAAATGTTTTGAAATTATAGCGCTGTGTCAATGCAAACATTACATGTAAGAATTACATTGATTTCTTCACTTACACTCATTTCTTTGGTGATTTACAGGATGCGAGTGTAACCGTCACGCGGCAACTTGTCATTTTGACCCAGCCGTATATGAGGCGAGTGGTCATGTCAGTGGCGGTGTCTGCGATGACTGTCAGCATAACACTGATGGTCAGCACTGCCATCTCTGTCAGCCGTTCTTTTACCTGGATCCCCACCTCAACCTCGATGATCCACACATTTGCAAACGTCAGTGGTCACACGTTCTTTGTCATTATGCACTAGAACCTATTAACAACCAGTGTGGGTCTGCTTAAAATAGGCTTCTTTGTTTAATTTTCATAGTTTAAGTTTATTTATTTGTTTATTTTATTTATTTTTATATGAGTCTTTCCAGGATTCATGGGATGCTTTGTGCTATCGTTATGGCTGCTTAATTTATTTATTATTATTATCGTTATCAAAATTGTTATTATTTGTTATTATTTATTATTATTATTGTTGTTATTGTTGCTCTTGTTGTTATTGTCATCATCGTCGTTGTTGTTGTTTTAATTACTATTATGCATTTGTTGATCACTACTATCTGCTAACGAAGTACCAATTGATGGATGTTGTGCAACTGTGAGTGAATGACTAGCAGAAGATCTCCGTGCAATAGCAAAACAGATTAAGAACAGATTATCATCGTTGAGTAAAACAGTGCACAGAAATCTGGAGAAGTCGCCAGCGGTGGGCCCACGCAAATGTGTAGAACCAGACCAATGGATTTCCATCCAAACTCGACAGATTCATGTTTAGATCTTGAGAATGAAGTCTTATGTAATGTAGTTGCTTGGTTCTAATGTGACGCGTAGCGGGTTCAAGACTCTGAGATGCTACTCAAGATTTGGACGAGGCGAATACTACACAGGGACCTTGATGAGCTACGTCCTACAGGATGAATTTTTACTTGTTCACTGTGACATTAAACACCATTAAGTCCAGTGCAGAGAGCACCTCTGAGTAGATATCTTGAAAGGGTGCTATATGAATGTTTCATTGCATCACATCAAGAGTAGTTGTAGTGTATTGTAGTATCTTGTAGACTTTGAGCAGGTCTCCTGGACTCACATTTGCTCAACACCACTGATGTTCAGTCATGTGTGCAATTCAGTTGGGTGTTCTGTTACAGCATGTGATTGTGATCCGATTGGATCTCTTTTTGGTGGACAGTGTGATGCTCACACGGACTATGAGCTGGACTCGGTGGCTGGACAGTGCACTTGTAGGCGCCGTGTCACAGGAACAAGGTGCGAATTCTGCGAGCATGGCTACTGGAACCTGGGTGCTGGAATTGAAGATGGCTGTGAACGTGGGTGTTCAGTAATTCATATGACAAGTTCAAAACTATAACTGATAATGCTGTGGTTTGGTGGGTTAAGTTTGATACTGTTTAGTACATAAGTTACTAGCTGGGGCAACTGGTGCCTGAGTAAAGGCACATTTAGGTGTGACGTTGTACAAATTTAATAAATAAATAAAGACAGGTTTTTGGCCCTGGAGAGGAGGAAGATGGCGGCCGCCGGTTCACCAACCCCTCTGCTGGGTGTCCGAGGTGTTCCCTGAGCAAACGGCGAAGGTTTCGAGTGAGTAACTGTAAAAGTGTGGAAATGCATAAACGGAGAGACACACACAGAGAATCTAGATATACATGTAAATAAGTAGTGTTTATAGTACATATCCACGTTACTGACTGTGCAAATGATACTGTGTACCTGGTACCTGTACGATATCTCTCAGGTGACACGATCCTGGCGAATGAGAAGGAAACTTTATTTTGATGGGGGTGTCGGAGGTGTGCCGTAGGTTTTTGGATATGTAGACCATGAAGAGGACCTGGCGGGTTCAGGAATCCCTCTACTGCATGTCCCAGGTGTTCCCCGAGCCAACAGCAAAGGTTTTGAGTCAGTAGCTGTAAAACTGTGGAAATGCATCGCCGGACAGAGGGACACACAGAATCTTCTCTTTATTTGTAAGATTATAGAGGGGTTGGAAATGTGGGGGGAAAGACGCATAACGTGTCCCCTCTCTATAAAAGGTGGGGTCTTGTCCCCCTCGACCCTCCGAGATCGCCGTCCCTGATCACATCGTGTTTTCTTAGAAATTTTGGCATAAATGGTTGATTACGGTTTTTAAAGTTGATATTTGTGTTTACTAAGAATAAATGTGTTTAAATTGAAAAACATTTTGTTGTCTGTTTCCGCATAGCATGCAGCTGCAACATCTTGGGTACAATGGGTGGCAGCATGGACTGTGATTTTCACAGTGGACAGTGTCACTGTGAGCGGTATGTTACAGGAAAACACTGTGACAGGTGCCTGGTAAGTCTTGTGTTCGCTTTTTTCACAGTTTGAAGCTTATCTTTCATAACTGCCACTGCAGCACGCAACAGGCAAGATAAGTTTGTCCCATCTGAATGTATACCTTATGGGTTACAAGCTCTAATTATTCATCTACCCCATTGTAATCTCCAAGACTTCTGAAGCTACACTCAAATTCTAATTAATTAGTTACCCTAAAATGCTAATTCTAATTCTTATCCTGAAATTCGAACTAATACTAAATTCTAATTAATCAGTTACAAAATCTTAATTACCCTAATTTGCCCATCACTGTGTAGGCCTATTGCACCCAAGCGCACAGACCTAAATCCAATTCGGTCATTTAGAATTCGATGACCTGGGAGAGAGGCGTCACGGGATGCATGACCGTGCAAACACGCAGACAGTAATTGTCGTGTGCGTTGAGGAGCCGGCAAGCGGTCCGACATTGACCCAGTTGTATGGGTTGATCACAGAATAATTGCGTTCAGCCGCAGATGGCAATGTTTGCGGCCGCAATTGAGTCCACTCAAAGATAATTCCGCCACAAGAACACGCGGCTTCTGAGTCAATAGACGAGCTCTTTCATGTTGAGAAGCCGTGGTTACAGGTGGGCTTGAATAGAGGACAGCGGATGCTTTTGCTGTGGACTTCCTAGGCTTTGATTATTATCTGTTTGGAAGCGGCACAGTGAATGCAGTAGGTGTGTTTGTCAGTGACATTGAAGATGGATGTAGGATTAAAGTTGCCAGAAATAACAATTGGCCCATTTTATTAAGCCTGAGTTGGTTCTTTATTGTTATTACTATCCTTTCTTTTCGCATCTTTGCATTAAAGCTGAAGAAATAGAAGACTAGTGGACTACCCCATAGTCCATTTAAGATACTTCCCAAAGCCAGCCGTATTTATGAAGCCTGCTAGTTTATTTAACCCTATCTGGAATGATGTACACAAAAGACCCATTGTACCAGCTCACTATCTATATCCGTTGTCAATATCCACAGTAATGCTATATCTTTAAATGTATCCTGCACCAAAGTGCATAAATGCAGTTTGGTTAAATAAAAAATATACTTACTTAATTACTATTTCACTTTGTCATTTTCGTGATTCAGATTACACTGACTTTGCAAAGTTAGCGTGCGTTACAAGTGTTTTAAAAATAAAACCAATTAAACTGTTCCTTTCCTAGGCTTTGGTGAATGTTGTGTGAAAGGCAAGTGATCATCCATTTTTGATTGTCATTTGAGTATTATTTTCTATTCTACCATTTGAGTCACCTTTTACTTCAGTGACTATTCTGACTGTCTTGATTATACAACTGTCTGTGAGGTTGCGTTGTTTGTACTTCAATGTGTGCTTAGCAATTGGTCCATTAAAGGATAATTTCTTACTTGCTCACTCACTTAATTGATCTCTTTGTCCCGCGAGCTAGGACAATTTTGCCCCACACTAGATCATTTACCACCATTGGACACACCCTGTGGAATAGCCTCCCCTCCTCTGAATAGCCTCCGCTACTCTTTACAGGTTTCCATTCTTTCGGGATATGTTCCTACTTCGCTTTCTATACTCAAAACCTATTTCTTCAATCTGGGTACTCGCATTGGGAGCCTTACTGAATGGCCACTGCTGTTGCGGCGCTATGTAAGTTACTAATTACAGTGCATTGCATTGTGATAATTCGAAGGCGCTATGTAAACAAACTGGCAGACATATCACACGGGAGCCATCCTCACTGTGCTTGGCTTATTCATTCACGGGACAGCTGTGAAAATATCCTGTTTCTAGTCAGCTTTTGTCCCATCTCAAGTGGGCTCAACGGAGATACTGTCAAGTCAGACAGCTGTGGTGTTACTTGGGGCAAAGACCATCTGATAAACTATCAGAATTGGGTTACGGTTGTTAATTGGTATCATATAACATTCTCGTGTCAGTTTTCTCGATTTTTCAAGTGTCTGAGAAAATCGTAAGGAGATTCCGAATGAGAAACTAATGTAGCTGCGCTGACAGCAAACGAGGCTGAAGCAACATTTTGAGTTGACGAATTGGTACTTGTCGAAAACTTTATGTTCAATTTAGAAATTGAGTTAACTTGATCAGTGATTTAGCCCTACAAATGATGTTCAATAGAAAGCAGAACACCTGGCTTTTCTTCTGCTCCTGACAATTTCTAGGACTTGACACAGCCTTTGTGAAGAAGCAGGTTCCCTGTTATTATGAAGCTAGTTCTATCTAAAAGCGGCTAGTTACCTGGGAAGTTAACTGCTACTGTTGCTACTACTTCCAACTATCACTGCTACTATTACTGCTGTTGCTGTGCTGCTACTGCAACTAGTAATAATGATAGTGATAACAATAAATAGCTAGCCTATATCTCCCTGCATTTCATAAGCACAATGGTTTGGCATAATAATAGTAATAATAAATAATAGTAATAATGATGATGATGATAATGATGATAGTTAAAAATAATAATAATAATAATAATTATTATTATTATAATAGCAATATTAATAATAGTAATAAAAGCTGTGCCGCTTATCCTACTTGATTGCCTTATTATTATGCCTAGTGCATTATTCTGCCTGATCAGTGATCACACTGACCTTAACTGTTGTTGAGTGCCACTGAATGATGCAGTGCTCATGAATAAACTGGTGCCCTGTGCTTGTGTTTCACGTGGTGCTTTAGGAGTTTGAAGTTTACCATTACATTTTATGATGCTTAGTGCATTGTTTTGATGACACCATAGCAGTTGAAAGACTGATTACGATTACACTTACCAGATGGTCTTTGTGTGTGACGTAGGATGGCTATTGGGGATTTGGTCAGCTTCATCCAGATGGATGCAATCCATGTGACTGTGACTTGGGTGGAGCAGCTGATAGTCAGTGTGGTCAAACAGATGGCCAGTGCCTCTGTCGTCCGCACATCGTTGGAATTTCCTGTACGGAACCTGTTCCCGGATACTACTTCCCGAACCTCGATCACCTTCTTTATGAAGCGGAACGGGCAGACGTGAGAGGGGTTAGGAAATTTTGTTGGTCAGTTGCTGTTTTAAGGCACTGCAAATAGCATCTTGGTATTACTATCCAACCATCTCTCTGTCCAAATTAAGTTATCTGTGTTTCGGCAAGAATTTAAAAGCCTGCCTTATTATGTTCATGTTCTAAAAGTTAGCAGGTTTCACTCTGTATTTCTTTTTTGAGGTATTTAATAAATCTGGCAAATAAAATTGTAACTAAGCTGTAAAATGTGACCATACCTTAAAGAAATATTTAAATAAATTGGTTTGATGTATGATTTTGTGCGATAAAGAAATGCTCTAGGTCCCAATGAATCATTATAGACTTTGGAATAAATTTATTTTTCATTACGGTTTTGATTTAGTGGCTTTTTATAATTTTTTTTATAACAGCAAGCAGTTGTTGTGCTAATGAAACCAGAAAATGGAGCAACTGGTACATGGACGGGTCCAGGATTTATGAGAGCGTTTGAAGAAGATATAATTGATTTTCGAATTGATGACATTCCACTTACATTGAATTACTCAATTGTCATCAGATATGATACAAAGGTAAGTTACTTGTCTGAACATCCATTACATACTTAGATAATTTCTTATTTATTTACTTGCGTAATTACAAATTTATAGTTTAACCGGATTAGGGGCTTTCAGATAGGGGTCAGGAGGCAAATGCCTCCAATCTCAGGTAGAGGGGTATACTTTTTGAGTCTTAGGGCAATCTGACCTTCCTGACACTTGGAACTGCTGGAGGTTTGCCTCCATCACTCAAGGGGGAATTGACGCCTCTGAACTGGGTTAAGATGTACATGATACCACACGACTATAATGATTGTCAATGCTAAGATAATTAATGACGGCAGTGATGTTATAATTCTTCTTCAAGTTCATTGTCCCTGGGCAGGTTGAACTGTCCAAAGGCACCACTCTTCCTCGCTCTATCATTCTGAAAGTTAATGTAGCGGCCCCTCACAGAAGTCTACTCGTAGGGGTCCCAAACCCAGGGGATATAAATCAGGCTTCAGCAGCTTGTATAACAAAGGCGCATTACTTCTTAGTAGCAGTCGTATTTATTAGGGGAGTGCACTCCAGATGTAGGACCAACATGACAGATCTTCTCTTCCATCACACTAATATTTTTCATTTTATGACTTCCCAAAATAAAATTTATAACTAACTTTTATTTAGATACATAGTAGAGAGTGCTCAAGTATAATGTGTAATATAACTATAAGCATACTTACTCTAGCGTCAGCAAGTTAAATTTGAGAATTTCCAGCTGGTTAATTACTTGTCTAGCTGAATTATTTGTATAAAATGTTTAAAAATTTGAAATAATTTATATTGATTTCAGTTTATAAAATAAAATTTATGACTCTGCAACTTTTATTTAGACACATGGTAGATTGCGCTCAAGTAGAATGTGGATATATATAAGCATACTTGCACTAACTTCAGCAAGCAAAATTTTAAAACTTCCATTGTTTTATGATTATTTATCTGAATTATTTGCATATAATTGTGTTTCAAAATGTGAATTTTTTTTACTGACTTCGGCTTATAAATCAGTCGTTGAATAATTTTATTAATAAATTTAAATTATACGTAAGCAGCACACAATTTTGCAAGGCAGTTGATGATGTCATATCATATTATGTTTCTTGATATTTATCATCGCTACTGTTGTTGAAAAGATTGGAATGCTCTGTTGATTTCCTGAAGTTGCCCACAAGTTGGGATGACGTTAGGATGGTGCTTGTCAGGCCTTTCCCAGTCGATCCTTACGGGGGCTGTGCCAACAATCGACCAAAGCAGGACTATAAGCACATCAGCATTTCACCAGGTAATTACACTAAGCACCTGTTTCTGCGAGGAACATAATCCATGCATTAATTTGGAATAGTATTCCTGCTGAAGAAAGTCTCTGTTATTATTACTTCTGATTATTTTTTTCATGTCATATCATTAGATTTATATAGCGCCTTTGCAGAATAACTATTCGAAGTCGTTCTCAGCACAGAAACTCTGGGGATAGAGAGGCTAATGGAGAGAACCCAGTCAGTAGTATGGCACGGTGGCCGATTTGTTTGAGCGGTCAGCCCGTAGCATGTAACGCTCAGGGTGTGCTGAGTGAGTGGGTTAGACTCTCGTCCGAGGTGTCACTGTGTTGTAGGGACCTTGAGCAAGTCCTTCGTGCACATTTGCTCTGCGTTACAACTGCAGTTGCACCATCGAGGCATGTGCAGTGCACTTCTGAGGTGATTGTAAGAATGGCAATATAAAATTTCAGTTGTATTGCATTATTGTATAGTTTAGTCGATAGGGCTGAGCAATTGTGGGTAAATGCCACTCTCAAGGCCCCTAAGCAGTAGCTCTTTTAGGAAAGCGTCAATCCCTTATTCTTTGCACAACAATGGGAGCAGTAATGTTCCAACATGTTCCTGTTTGCTTCCTCTCTGTTAGCTGCATACCACAAAGGCAATTGACATAAACTGTTTGAGAACTTTGTCTCAGCATATCGAGTTCCTCTGAACCACCATCTCCTTTGTTCCTATACCATGCGTTGCAGCTGTGTATTTTATGTATGGCCCTCTTTCCACAGTTCACGAGTGCACACACGACCGTAAAACAGTGCATCCATAGCGGTGAGCATTTGTGAGCGAAGGCAGGGTCATATTTGTCAATAAAAGAAACAGATGGATTGGCTGATGGGAATTTCTGGGAATCTGAAGAATTCCACATTATGTACAAATCGTACATTGAGTGAAAGTTCTGCTCTAGATTATTACATGGTGACCGCATCAGTGTAGGCTTGGGACCATGCATTCTCCAAGTTACTCACAGACCAGTTGAACCCGTAATCTACCTAAGGAATGTTACAAGGTTGATTGATTAGAAATTTCAGATAGATATCATTGATGCATTACTTAATATTATATTTGATCTGATTGTGTGAGATGAACTCTGTTGATTGCTTTAAGAGAGCAATAAAGAGCTATGTTAAACAAGTTAAAAACCTACCTATTGATTTATAAGAAATTTCTGATATCATTGATGCATTACTCAATAATATATTTGATCTGATTGTGTGAGATGAACTCTGTTTATTACTATGATGCATAGGATTTGGTTAGATGTTATTGATGTAATCACCGAAAGGTTCTTTGTGAATTACTTCATTGGTTGCATAATTTGCTGAATTTGGCGACCTCTATTAGCGGAACGGTCCCTTTCTTTGGGGGTTTCCCATTGTTCACTGCATGTTTAGTTACTGTACTTTTATTATGTTATGTGTCATGTATTTCTTTCGTAAACAATAAAGCATTGATTGAATTGAATACAAGCCGACTGCTCTAACCAATCGGAGGCTGTCCTTTATGTTAATCACCATTTTCGTCATTACAAATATACAGTAAGGTGTCCCCTTTAAGTCCTTAGTATATAGAATACAATATGAGTATATCAGTGAAGCAGTAAATCTTCTGTTTCTTCAGGCACAAGGCATTTTATGTCCTCGACGACGTCTTGCCTTGAAAGAGGAGTTCCTTACACTCTACGGGTGAAATTAAGTAACTACAAATATGACCATCAGAATGCAAGCATTCTTATCGACTCAGTAAGAAAATGGATATGTTTCTACCTGTTTTTTAAATTCCAAGTTTAAAACTCAAAACTTAAACAGAAATTACGACTTTTTGCTGCATGTATCGTTGTCTAGTCGAGTAGTTAAATCGATGGTAGTGGGCAAATGGACTGTAGAAATTATATCGAAGTTTAACTGCCTCAGGGCATGGAGAAATTTCATATGGAGTTTAGTTTACCATATATTATGAGGTTGCTCAATAGTGTGCTGAGCAAGTTGCAATGTCAATCGAGGGGTCAAAGTATTATATATTCTTGATGTAACTAAGTAAGTAAGTGTGTTTTTGATTTAACTGGGTAAGTGAGTATGTTGTTCCTGTGGGTGAGTAAGTATGTTCTTTGCATTAGTGAATAAGTATATTATTTGTGTAAGTAAGTAAATTCTTTATGTGAATGAGGAAGTAGTATGTTTTTTATGTACAATTTGTCAAGCTGACTTTGCTCGTTTCCTCAGATTGTCCTTTTACCGGATGTGGCAAGTATTTCTTCTTCATTGGCTTCCGATCGAGGTCAAGCCGCAGTTGAGGACTTCTTACGACGAAGATGTGTTGAGTTTCAGTTGTCTGTGGCGCGCTCTTTGGTGCCAGAACATTGTCTGCGACACATACGAAGTGTGTCTGCGCTGATCTATGATGGAGCTGTTGGTCAGTATAGTGCTGAGCTTCTCACTTGATTCCTGATTATGTGGAATGCATTGTCAAAAGGCTACTTGCATGTTCTGTAATGTAATGTCATTTATTTAGTACATGTATGTAATTTTTACACACACACATACACACTTACAGATATGCACATATACAGTTTTACACACATGCCTTACATGCACACACACCTATGCACACCTGCACTTACACACATACATACACATCAATACATACATACATACATACATACATACATACATACATACATACATACATACATACAATGTCATACATACATACATATATACATACATACATACATACATGCATGTAGACATACATGCATACATACATACATACATACATGCATACATGCATGTAGACATACATGCATACATACATACATACATACATACACACAAGCGGTGCAAGCACATATACATAAATACACACACACACACATTTATTCATGGCTGCTTATTACTCTGTTAGATTGTGGTATAGTCCTCTTGATATGAAGAGATAAGTGATGTTGAGTTAAGACTGCTGAGCAGTGAACATTGAGCATGGCTGATCTTGGGAAGCAATAAAAATCTGTGCCAAAGGCTTTAGTTAGTTCCTGATTTTCTGGTAGACTTACATTGTTTAGTTAATCATTTGTTTAGAATGCAGTTGTCATCCAATTGGATCCACGAGTGATGTGTGTGAGCCAATCGGTGGCCAGTGTCACTGTAAGGCGAAAGTTATTGGACAGAGATGTGACCAATGCGCACCCGGTAGCCATGGTTTCGGTCCAGATGGTTGTGAAGGTGAGCAAGTTTTACACTATTAGCATTAGTGTTACCAGATGTGGCGCATTCTGCAGCAAGTACAGTAGAACAAGTTGGGTCAGCTGGAATTATGTAAGTAAGCAAGTAACCTGTTTTTGCTTCTGCTCACGTGTTACACTGTTTACAATGATGTTTTAAAAAGAAACGGTTCCAGGATCAGATTATAGAGTCACACATTGACATGTAGATACATGGCTAAGACTGACAAAACTAGTTTTAGCTCTTCTTTGCACTTTCTCCAATTTTCCGTGTCCTGATTCAGGTATGGACTCCATGCACCATTACAAGCATTCTCATTTCACTTGTGACCTGATGTACAAAAGCATGTACATTTACAATTAACTATGTTCAATAAGAAATTCCCAGGAGGGGCGCCATAAACTCCCACAGCAAGGTCGCAGAGACCCAGATGCAGGCATTTCCCTGAAATGCAGCAGGCCAGGAATTATATACACAGCAATGCCAGAAGTCACCAGTCGAGTCGGGCACACCCAAGGATGTCATCTTCTCATAAGGATTTTTGTTTTTGTCTCATATGGGTTCGGGCCCCAGGGCCCCCGCGACCAGGTTTACCCTGACCAGGTACTGCACTGCTTGCAATACCTTCGTTTTCTCTTTTTCATCCTGCTTTTGATATTTATTCCATAATGTGAAACTGCTAATAATTCTGTGAAATTTTTATTTTTGAATAGCATGTGATTGTGACATGCTGGGATCACGTGATATGTTATGTGACATTGCAACCGGCCAGTGTGATTGCGTTGTGAACGTTGTCGGACAAAGGTGTGACTATTGTCAGAAGGGATGGTATCGGTTTCCTAAATGTCAGGAATGCCAGTGCAACAAGCGTGCGGATGAGTGCGACGATGCAACGGGGCGTTGCATCGGTTGCAGATTCAACAGCGAGGGACACAACTGTGAGAGGTTTGTGTTGATTAGCGTTTCCAGATGCTTAGCACGGCTGGAGAGTTTGTCCTCTCTGGTTTAGTGTTTAGGGCATGTTCAGTTTTTCACAGGAATCGTGGTCGCAATCTCCAAACTTACGAAGTGCCTAAAGTGCCACAAATGCCAAGCTCATGAGACCAGATATTCATGAGCGCTGGAGTCATTTCAATGCATTATTGATAAAATTTTGAGTTTACATTTTCAGAATTTATTAGACATTTATGCAAAACTGTGTAAAATTTTAACAAAATGATTTGGTCGTTGCACTCTAAAAATATCTTTAGCAATTTCTTCAAAACGACTCCAGGAAAATGGTTCTACAGCCTAAGAATATGGCTGATGGCAAGAACATATTAAAATCTTATTGGGACGATTAGATAAGCCTTGTGTAGTCTTATTTAATGTTGCCTAATATTGTAATTCATATGTAATGATGCCATTATGCAGTGGAACTAAAAGTTTTCCGATGTGTTCTGGATTTAAGAAAATTTAGCTTTATTAATTACTTAGATACATTATTTCATATCTTAGACTAGCACATGCAATTGTTTTATGACACCAAAAATCGCTAAATTAAAAATTGCCAAAATACAAACGGACATTTGCTTGTACAGGTGTGCAGTTCGATATTTTGGAGATCCAGGGACTGTAGAAGGCTGCCAACCTTGTCTGTGTCCTGGAGGAGATGACAGTGGAGTCCAACATGCTGATTCCTGTTGGATGAATCCCTACACTAAGGAAGTCATATGTAACTGTCATCCTGGCTATACAGGTCAGAACTTCTCTGACATATGAGAACTTCATTTCCTGAGACTATAGATAAAAATCGTGAGCTCAACATTTCTGAAACGCCTATGAAACTGAATTCGTGGGACCAAGCTTATTCACAGGCGCTTAATATAAACAAAGTCAATAGGCAGGGGTCAGAATCCAGATAGTCAGGCACCCACACAGTCAGAATTCTAATGTGAATGGTGTTTAGAGTTGAAACAGCAAGAGAAGTACGGGGAAGAGGAGAAATCAGGATAGGGTTTGGAAAAGCATTGTTTTCAGTTTTGAGTGAAAGACCTGTAAGGAGATATAGAATTTCCTGGACTTTGTAGGGATTTGTTATGCCATTATAATAAAAAAATAACTTTTTTACAGCTTCTTCATAACTTTTTAGATTTTTTTCACCCGCAACGGTGTCTGTATTTAGCTAAGGAATTTCATTGCGCAAAGTTAACCTTGTGAAGGTTTGTGATAAGCTGTTTGTATTTGGATGTATTTCTGGTAGTAGTAGTTTTCAGTGTTTAATTAAGGACATCTAATAGTTGCCAGAACCCTCCTTCTTTATCCATGCTTTAGCCTGGCGCCACCTTAAACTGTGATGGAAGTTTCTTGAATGTTTGTCAGGACGCAACTGTGACCGGTGTGAGAGTAACCATTTCGGCCAGCCGCTTCTTGTCGGAGGTGCTTGTCTTCGATGTGAGTGTAATGATAACGTTGATGCGGATGTTGCTGATAGTTGCGATTCCATCACAGGTGAATGCAACAGGTGTCTGCATAACACTGAAGGATTCCATTGCGAACGCTGCCAGCCAGGTTACTATGGCGACGCAGTTAGACGACAAAACTGCAAAAGTGAGTGTGATGTTTGTTTGTGATAGGTCACGTTATATGTCATTATATGTTGTTATATGTCATATGTCATTATATGTCATGCGATGTCGTTATATGTCGTTGTATGTCGTTATATGTCATTATATGTTGTTATATGTTATATGTCATGCTATGTCGTTATATGTCATTGTATGTCGTTATATGTCATTATATGTCGTCATATGTCATTATATGTCGTTTATATGCTGTTACAGGTCATTATATGTCACTAATATATGTCATTATATGTCATTATATGTCATTATATGTCATTATGTATCATGCAGTTGACATGTTGTATTATGAGATATTCATGATGTATTCTTTTTACTCTCTTTTCTTTAACTTGGCTTGCATAAAGTTTGTCATGGACGGCTTATCGATTCGTAGGAGTTCTTTCAACTCTTTTTTTCGTATGTTCCCGTCGACCTACAGAGCAGAAATTTTGCACACATGTCACGCTTGCAGGATAATGCAATGTATCATATTTTTACGGACTTAACTCAAAAATTGAGAAAAAAAATGACAATAATGCAACAAATTAAATATCGTTTAACCACTTGAACAAGTCCTCCTCGACGAGCCCCACTCCGGGAAGTTTACATCATAAATGATCCCTTAAGGAAATGGATCGATTGCGCCATCTACCAGATTGCAAAGCGTTAATAAAAGAGGGTCCCAAAAAACCATGTTTTTACCTTCACATGTTTGGGTCCCTGCTTTCCTAGGCGGGTTTGTACGTCCAATAACGCCATTCGTGACATTTTCAAGCTATTTCCTTCAGCTTGCTGTAACCTATCTTCACCATCCAATCCAATGACATCATTCTCGGTCTTCTGCTTGTCTTTTTCCCCTCCATTCTTCCCTCAACTATTACTTTTAGAAGGGAGATCATGACTCATCATGTGGCCCAATCATCTCTGTGCATTTCTAATTATTCCTATTTGGGAATCTATTTTGTCCACCATTTTTTAAATATCTCTTAATTTGTCCTGCATTCCATCGAGCTCACTCTCTCTCATGCCATGTCCACATCTCAAAGGCCTCCAATCTGTTCATGCCTTCCTTCTTCATGGTCTATGTTTCTGATCCTTATAGAACCATACTTCATCTCATAGACTTTATTAATTGTTTCTTCAGATCCTTATGAAGATTTGGTGATGATGATGATTATGATGGTAATGATGATGATGGTGACGATGACGACGACGATGATGATGGTGATGATGAATTTATATGTCCTCTTTTTCTTGCAGAATGCCTCTGTAGCATTCTGGGCAGCAACCGGTCAAACATTCAGTGCGACGGAGTGACCGGCCAGTGTCCGTGTCTCCCACACGTCATCGGCCGAAAGTGCGACAGGTGCAGACCGCTCTACTGGAAGCTGGCCAGCGGACGGGGGTGCGAGCCATGTGATTGCGATCCAACCGGATCGCTCCTTGCACAATGTAATGAGGTAAACATTTCAATTGATCAATCATTCAGGATTCATGTAGTAAATAGAATTGAGAGTGCGCGGGTTACATTATGGAGGTGGCACATTGAAAGTGGGAGGTTTTCCTTGTTGTGGAACCAAGTAATTAACAGGAGTCATTGAGTATTGTATAATGTACTGGGGCGCATTCCTAAGGAACCGAGTTCGATAGTTGGTTGACTAGTCCTTCTTTCGCTAGGCGGCAGCATCGGTTGAATGAGACGTATAGCGTAGCCCTGCGTAGATGTCGACGGTGAAATTCGACTCCTGTAATAACTTGTCATCATTCGTTCATACTATGTCTGTAATCACACTGCGTCTTGTCAGTTTGCAATTATACAAAAGTATATTATTATATTTGGCTGTCATGATTTCAGTTTGATGGTCAGTGCAGTTGCGTCTCGGACAGAAGTGGACGGGATTGCAGCCAGTGTCCAGATTACTACTGGGGAAGTCCAGCCACTGGCAGTCTCTGCACTCGTATGTATTCTCTTTACATAGGTGGCAGCACTTCTGTGGTGATATCGGATCCATTCTTTACATTTAATAGCACTATTACCAATTACTTGCAATTTTTTATGGAGGCTTGAACCAGCTCATATCATGCTGCAAGGCAAGCCACAGGTACTTAATAGATAGTAGTGCCTTAATAAACTCCTCCCCTGTTTGTACTCTGATAGTGCTAGTCTAAAGCCTTGATCTTTGTTATCACTCAGTGGCGTGAAACTATTTTGTCTTAGTAGATGCATACATACTCACATTAGATACCTGTGCTATAAAAAAATTATTGATTGTAATAACAATTGTAACTTAACTTGATCACCAAATCATCATGATGATGGTATGGATCCTAATGAATCGCTAATAATAATAAGCATAATAATAATTATAGTAATAAATACATCCTTTCATGCGGCACTGTGCTACCGTAGCACAGAATGGTGTCAGCCTTACATTACATTACGTTGTAATGAACGAGTAATCACCTCTTGTTTTAATTGTAACTGGTCTTGTTGTTGGTCTTTCACGATTGTCGCTGCTTTAAATCCGGTATATTTTATCCTAGCATGCGATTGCAATGCGATTGGTTCGATCGACCTAATATGCAATCACGGGACGGGACAGTGTGCTTGTCACGCTGCTGTCACGGGGCAGAAATGTGATCGGTGCACGCCAAAGACGAGTGGTGTCCTTCCGAATTGCATTCCCTGCGGAGAATGTCTGGATCGATGGACTCTGGTGTTACAGAATCTTACATGTAAGTATAGTTTACTACAGAATCTCATCTTTAAGGTTACTTTATGTGATCTAAACCTGTAAGGTTGCTTTACAAAGTTTACAGGATCTCACCTGTAAGGTTACTTTACCAAGTTTACAGGATCTCACCTGTAAGGTTACTTTACAAAGGTTACAGGATCTCACTTGTAAGGCTGGTAATGGTGACTGTTGGCTTTGAACTTCTATAGCACCTCTCAGAGGCCAAGTGCGGGGTAGCAGCTCATTGAAAAGCATTTGGTCAAGTCAGAGGGGTTGTTAAAGGTTATTCAAAAAGAGATCTGCATCCTGCTGCCAGAGATTTAGAGTTGCCGTTGAGGTGGGTGTCGTTTATGTTGGGATTTAGAAGTTGGATGATCGTATGGATGAGGTATGAATTCCACAAGAGTTAGATCCACACTGTTAGAGTCACTATTTAGCATTTCATTGATTCTCTTGTGAAGTGCATTAACACAATTAAAGTACATTAACTGAGACCTCAAAAAGACCAAGCAACTAATTGACTATTTGTTATTTAACTATTAGACCACGATACCTGAATGACTGGCTGCATATAAATGGGAAGTACTAAGTAATAAAAGTTAAAAAGTTAAAAAATAATTCTTAGGGGGGTTTGTCCTACTTGGGTGGGGGTTGTCCGGGGTTTTTGTCCGGTGGGTTTTTGTCCAGGGGTTTGTGTCAGAGGTTTTTTGTCTGCGACCCGTTTATGGGTCAGCGGGACGTTTGTCACTCAAGGTCTCTACCATTGTTTCCTGTTAATCAACTGTTATGTTACCCCTCCAAACTCTCTGCGTTTTCGTCTGCATCATCCTTCCTCTTCGATATTGCCCGATTCATTTTTACTCCATAAATTCTGTCAGATTTAATGGTGTTTGGTTTAGTTCAAATGGCGTCTCTATCATTGTAAATTATAAAAGTCTGTTTTGCATTTTTATGTAGATGATTTGGAAAATGTCGTACAATCAGGAATCGACGGCAGACAGAACCAGATTCCTTTGGCTGTGGATCGAGATCTTAAGAGAATTGAGGAGAAATTAACGGAGACAAAAGCGTTCATTGAAGAGAAATTAGTAGGCCCACTAAATTGGGTTGAAACAAGAGCTGCTGTCCTTTCAATCAGGTAGTTGTGGTAATTTCTCTGACTCAGAAAATTATTTGTGAAAAGCCTCCAGAGATTTAGAAATTATACAGTGAATACAAAATACAATTCTGTTTTGGCTATTGCTACTGAGATCATTATTATTATCATTATTATATTATTATTATCATTATGTTGTTATTATTACTATTATTATTATTGTTATTACTATTACTACAATTATTATTATTTTTTTTTATTTATTGAAATTAATTAGTGCTTTTGTTAAAAGTTGCATCTATGTCAGTTTGGTGTCATGGAAGGAATGAATGATATTTGATTGATTGATTGATTGATTGATTGATTGATTGACTCACTCACTCACTCACTCACTCACTCACAGTCTGTCTGTCTCTCTGTCTGTCTGCCTGCCTACCTGTCTGTCTGTCTGTCTGTCTGTCTGTCTGTCTGTCTGTCTGTCTGACTATCTGACTATCTGATGGACTGACCTATAGATTGACTTATGGATTATTCGATTGATCGATTGCTTGCTTACTTGACTGACTGACTGATTGATTAGTTGATTGCATGATTGATTTGTTGATTGATCACTTGATTGAGTGATTGATTGGTTGATTGATTGCATGACTGATTGATTGCATGATTGATTGATTTATTGCTTGATTGATCATCTACTGCTGTGTTTTCCAGAGACAATCTAACTCAGACTGCTTTCATGGTCAGTGCAACAGACAGCCAACTGAAAGGCGTTCTCAGGCGCCTCAATAAAGCTGGCCACGAAATCGAAGATCTAAGTCGGCGCAATTCACTCCTGAAGCAAGAGACAAAGAGCCTCCGAGACAATGCCACACTAGTTAGCGAATTTGATCCAGCTGGTACTGCTTACAGACAGTCTAGTCTCTTGTCCGCCATTTATTGGCGTTTCTTGGTAGCACTCTGTGGCTTTAAATATTGTAATTTAAATAGGAATTTCGTATGTCATTGTATTTTTTTAGATTTAACATGGAAGTGAATACATTACTTTGTTGTTGAAGAGAAAGCTTACAGACAGTCTAGTCTCTTGGCCGAGCAGTCCCTTCAGCTACCTCTGAGGTAGACATGTTTATGAATTGTTGGTGACTTCATTCTTAGCCAAACCTGAATATAATTGATGGTAGGCTACTTGAGGTGATTTACTTATCAAGTGCTAGTTGACAAATTTCCTTGCATTTCTTTAGGTTTTGTTTAACTGTAACATTTATATGGCACCTGCATAGGACCAACCGTGTGTGTGTGTGTGTGTGTGTCCGAATGTCTGTTTGTCTGTCTGTTTGTCTGTCTGTCTGTTTGTGTGTACCTGCCTTCCTGTCTATTTGTCTATTTGTCTGTCCACCCTTCAGCTCTAACATTTCCAGCAACAAATAGAAGTCAATTAAAGTAAGTTAAGTAAGAAAACATGTCCGTCCAACCTTCCTTTGCTTTCAGTTGATAGTACAAATGTGCCTTTGTCTTAGGGGCTCATCAGAGTGTCAGAGAGAGTTCATTTCGTTCGGCCCAGGCTGAAAACAGGGTGGAGGCGGCCACTGACACGCTGCTTGACATGGGGGTCGTTTGTAACCAGGTCGATGACATCATAAACGAGTTTCAGACCCAGTACGAGCTCCAGCTGGGTGATAATGAAGAGTCTTTTCGAAGCGTTAATCATACGTTCAGCACCTTAGATCTCGATCTTACTTACATTAACCATGCAGTAAGTATTCTACTCTAGTGACTGAATGAATTAACGAATTTATGAATAAATGAGTGAATGATTGAGTGAGTGAATTAGGGAATGAATGAATAAAATAATAGCCCAGACAACGTCTGAATAACAAATCATTGTTATGTCGTTCCCAGATCAAAGGTTCTGAATTTGTTTTAGAAGGATTATAGCATAGGTCTGTTTATAATTATTTAGTCCTCCAATGTGAATCAAATAACTCTGATGAACGGTTTGTGGTTTGAATATCAAATAAAGCGCACATAACCTTCGACAATGAACGGTTTTTGGTTTGAATGGTGTTCTATTCTTTTTGTTGGAATGGGACGATAAAGTGTTTGCCAACTCCTTAAGGACAAACTTATCAATTAGCCAATAGACACTTGCATGATGTGACGCTAGTTCCGCAATACTCATTTTTAAGAAAGCATGTTTCGAATCACCTCAATTTTGTTTTGTTTTCGTATGATTCGTGAGATGGCGGTAGTTTCTCTGTCAAGCGCTAGACCATGGAACAGCGCTGTAGATAAATTGCTTTAATCTTATAGTAGTAATAATAATTTGCATTTATCAACCTGACAAATTTCAGTGTGGTTACAAGTTCAGTTTGAGCGAACAATGGCAAGTTATTATAGGAGTCGAATTTAACTGTTGGCAGCTATATAGGCGCCCATTAGGTTATACATCTAATTTAACCGCCTAGCGAAAGAAGGACTAGTCAGCTTATATATCGGCTGTTCCAATTGGCTTAGGATTATTCAAATATTCGTATGAGATGACCTTTAACATCATTGAGGCCAACACAAAGAGCTCTGAGTGGGTACTTGATGAGACACTGTAAATGTTCAATTACATTACATTAAATTATATATCTCCTTCAGGCTTGAATTAATCTCTTACAATGGAGGGGTCAGCCACTCGGATCCTTCCTCTCCATTTGACTCTGTCGCGCGTGTCTTCATTTTTCAATTTTAGAGTCTTTAGGTCCTTTTGTATCATATCTTCTCATCTCATTACATTCGGTTGTTTCAATTGTTTTTGGCAGGTTTGTGGTGGACATGGTTTTCCATGTGACGTATTGTGCGGTGGCGCTGGATGTGGAAAATGCGGACTGATGGTCAGCTGTCAGGATGGATCGGTCACTGTGGCTTCTGATGCTTATATGCTGACACAGAGAGCTGATGCGTTGCTAAGGAATAGGATGAAAACGGATGCGGAGGCTGACGATGAGGTGATGGGACACAGCAAGCCTATATCTGAATAACAATTTTTTCTTCAGAATAATGTAGAATTGTCTTTACTGATGAAAATTTAGGACAAGATGAAACGTTTTGAGATTTGGCAGTTTTATATGTCACCTTTCAAGACAGTCTTCAAGACAGTCTAATCTAGAGTGAAAAGCAGCTAATGGGATTCATAAAAGTGTCTGGACCCATGCATGAGCTCCCCAAAAAGTCTAATCAGTACCGGTCTAGTTCATAGTGTAATAATTCTGTCTAATTGCACCATCAAGTTTTTAAACACTGTCTTCTATATCTCATCAGGAAGTCCATGGATACAAATGGTCATTGCAGAACTAAGTTGCATTTGATGTTGCTAGTGATGGCATTGTTTCCATAATGGAATGTGTAGCAATGTACATTGATGTGTTAGGTGTCTGACATGGAAGCTTCGTGTATGGAGGCCGACACCAAGGCAAGTCTTGCCCTGATGAGAGTAGAAGATGCCAAGAATTCTTCGGAACAGCAGATGAAAGATCTACGGGAACTTCTCAATGCCTTTGCATTCTTCGTCTTGGAGGAGAAGGCTTCTCCTAGTGACGTACGACAAGTGTGTCTAACCAAGTCATCAGCTCACTCGTTCATTTGTTCAGATCATCGTATTCGATTACAATTCATTTTCATTTAAATTCATTGTCATTTAAGTTCATTGTCATTTAAATTCATTTAACTTTGTTGTCATTTCGATTCATTTTCGCTTAAATTCGTTGTCATTTCAATTAATTTTCGCTTAAATTCATTGTCTTTTCAATTCATTGTCATTTAACTTCATTGTCATTTCAATTCGTTGCCATTTTAATTAATTTTCACTTAAATTCATTGTCATCTAAATTCATTGACATTGCAATTCGTTGTCATTTCAATGCATTTTTGATTCATTGTGCAAGCCCTTTGCTCACAGTTGCTCTGCAACATTTATGTTCTCTGATAATGGTCGTATGCACTTCTGAACTTTGGAAGGAGAGCAATACAATATCAATACAGTTGTATTGTGTTGTTCCAGGTGGTAATGGAAACCATTCAGCTGGAGATTCTTGTGACACCTGCCAAGATGAACAGTCTTGTGCGGCAGATTAACAAGATGCTTTACGGCCTGAAGGATGTAGACACAATCCTGAGATTGACTGCAGACAGCATTGCACATTCGAGAAGACTTCAGCAGACTGCGGACAATGTTAGGCAAGTAGTTTTTGATGTTACATGTAGAAGGCGATTAAGTTATCGTAATCAAGTATTTATGTAGCGCCACTTTAAGTCAGAGGCGCTCCTGGTCGGACCCGGGCTGGTGTCATCGCTGACGAAGATGGCAGTTTTCAGGTGCTTACGAACCTGATCAGAGGAATTGTTCCACCTAAGGGACCATGGTAGCCATTTCCAGATGGATGAATCCATGGTGGCAGAACTTCTAGACCGAGCCTTAGGAGTATGCGTCTACAGGATGACCAGGAGTATGTGTTTAAGTATGTTAGAAAGTATATGACTCTGTAGGTAGGAAAGGTCAATGAGGGTTGATGTATGATTTGCCAATGAGAATTGATATATGATGTATTACCCAATCAGAGTTTATTTGTGATTAACCAATGAGAGTTTATTTATATTTACCAATGAGAATTGACATATGATTATAGGCATATGATTATATGACATATGATTAGTCAGTTATAGGAAATGGAAGCTCGTGTATGATTGGCAGATGTCCAAATGAGTCAATGATGATGCATACAATTATGATTGGCTAGTGAGAGTCCCTGTATGATTGGCCAATGAGAGTAGCCATTGAGAGTTTAGATATGATTAGCCAATGAGAGTCCCTATGTGATTAGCAGATGAGAGTTTATGTATGTGAGCATGTAAATTAGTACGTGAGTATGTTTATAAGTAACAGTGACACTGTAATTGTTCAATTATTTTACCTTAAAAGTTGATCTTTCTTGTAGGAACGTAGCAGAAAACGTTTTGAAGATCACTCTTTCGACCGATCGAGACTTGACCTCCGCAGAGTCTGCGCAAGACAGAACTGCTCTGATGCTGCTTGAGCTGCAAGTTACTGTGGCAGAACTAGAAACCAGCATACGCACGGTGAGAATGACGACGACAAAACACTACAAACACTACAAGTGTTTTGTTGGTTCTCAGTTGAATGTGTCGGTCCAATTGCATGTATTAAAATCAGACAATCACATATGAGTTTCAAGTACTATTCGTATTTTTAATTTAAAAAAATGTGAAATATCATCTGATGATAATTTTGCTGAAATCGTATCCTTTTTAACTAGTTTGGTTTATGGCTTTCAATCTGAATTGTCTTCTTATACCGCTGCTTATTGCTTACTGTATTCCTCCAAGAAAATGGTAGCCCCGACTATTGGGACCGGTGGTCTCTTCAGGGCCTTTTTTCTTGCTGTTGCTCCCACCCCAGTTAATTATCAATGTTCATACGTACTTGTGTTGGGATCAATAAAACATATTGAATTGAATGTGTTTAAATTTCAATGTGTTTCAATATTTGGATCTTAGTACACTAGTTAAGACCTTATATTTTTGGTATTTTATTATCATATATTTTGCAACCAGTATCTCTCATTTCTATCTATGTATGTATCTGGTTATTTATGTCTTCCCTCTGTCTGTTACGTGCTTCTGTGAAACACAAGGCAATAAAGACTATCGTTATGGTTATAAACATGCATGCACACACTTATTTATACCTGCATACTTGCCTTGACGATGCAACTGCAGTTGTAATGCAAAGCAATTGCACGCAAAGGACTTGCTCAAGGTCCTTACACAGCGACTCCTCGGACGAGGGTCGAACCAGCTCGCTCAGCGCACACTGAACATTACGGGCCGACCGCTCTAACCTATTGGCCACCGTGCCACATTCCTGGCACACTGTTTTTAGTTGCCGTTATTCATTCATCGTTAAGGATTAATATTTTAATATATGTTTTAGGCTTTTACTGATATTGAGATTTTGCTCGTTTAGTTTGAAAGTCAGAGGACTATCCATGACAGAATGGAGGAATTGAGAGAGCGATTAGGAATCGCGACTTCTCAGATGGAGAGTTTGAGAAGAAAGCAGTTGGACAATAAGATCAAGGTCGCTTCAGCAAGGGCAAGGTCAGGGGAGCTGGTCCGCTTGAACTCAAGAACCAGAAAGGTGTGGTACCATTTTGTCTCTTCTAGTTTTAAGTTTAATTGCAGAGCCTCAATGAAAACCCTTACAGTTCTTCAGTTCAATCAATGCATTCTTGTGACCTCTTTTCAAGACATTGACTCTCAATCATACTTGGAAGTACTCTTGATTCTTAACTAAATAAAACCGATTGTAAAAGTATATTTTTTGATTATCGTATCATATCTGGTTATTTATAAAGCACTTCTTACAGTACTAGCTATTCAGAAGCGCTCAATTATGTTATTTGACACACACGTGTGCACGCACACGTACGTACATATGTATATACATGTATATACATTCTATGTACATATACTTTATACACATATATCATAAACATGCTACTTATGCTAAACACACACACATACACACACACATACATGTATAATTGTACATATGTATGTATATTTTATATTTATACTATTATGCGCCTACATTGCTGCTTTCAATATTTTATTGTATGTTTGTGCATTTCTCATTCAGATAGACTACCGGATTATTAACTTACTCACTCACTTGCATACTTTACTATTACAGAAGTTGAAGGAAGTTCAAGGAAAGTACAAAACGGTTGTAAAGCAGCTGAACAACCGCTACAACCAGACGGTTGTCGCCAGAGCGAAGGCAGCGACGCTTCGGAGGCGACTGACATACTTGCAGCAACAAGTCTTCAATGTCACTCGTTAGTATAAGCCTGGGTCGAATTGTCGAGGATTGGGAGGGTTCAACCCCCTCAGTCATTTTCAACCCCGCCATTTAATTTTCAGTGGCTTAATGCATCTTAAATTAACACAGCTAAGAATCAAGTTTGTGTACCAAAATCCCACAGTTACCCTATACAATTTTAGCCCCTATACCGATTTCAGGTTCGTAAAAATTCTGGTCGGGACATCTGGACATGTGAACATTTTTCAAAGCCCCCAGTTCAAATTTAAAAATTCAAACCTTGACTAATATGGAAGGGATATGAAGCTGCAGCATGGCAGCCAATCAGTGATCGTCTTTTCTCATACATTGCAGCGATATCTGTGATATCCAACTGTGATTTGGACATATGGGATACGGGGGTTTTACATTTACTGCGTTGCACTTTGCTTCAGCTTATGTGATATTTATGCAACTGCTTCCGTTTCTTTTACTTTTATAGACAAATGTTCCTCGTGTGACTAATTTTCAATTTCTCTGCTTTTTTCAATTTGCTGTAGAACTTGAAAATTCCTTATCTGCTAAGGAAACGACTTTGACAGGAGTCATGTCAAAACTCGGGGAGCTTCAGTCGCTTATGTCCGATCTTCTCAGGGATATTAGTAAAACGGTTGCACGTTGTGTCACGCGATGAGCATGAGCCCTTGATCACCAAGCGCGAAGTTTGAGCATCACCCAAGACGGTTACTGAGCGGGAACATCGGGCAGGAACATCAAGCAGGAACATCAGGCAGGAACATCAGTCAGGAACATTGAGCAATTAGTAGGAGATGAAGCAAGTCCTTGAGACTCGGTTTTGCTCCGTGTCGTTGACTGATACTTTGCGATTCGATTATGGCAATTAATATATTATATTTTTCGTAAATGATGTATTTTCCTTTTTACCAATTCTGGTTATTAGACTTAAAAACTGAAATACAGTAGTTGGGCATTATGGACTTTCCTTCGACTTTGATATTACGATGTGTGATGAAGTCGTCTTGAAAATCGTGTGCTTTGATTTAATGAGATTCTGTTGAACCAGCTGATTAAGTGATTAATTGTTATTCTGTATACTATGTATTAATTGACAACAGATATGTGTTAAAATGAGTTTCAGGTTTTTAATTTCTGCAATGGTGCCACAGAAGTCTGTGGATAAAAGAAATAAATAATTATAACTGTGCTCATGTGCATATGACTATGCTCTGTTGCATATGACTATGCTCTGTTGCAAATGACTATACTCTGTTGCATATGACTATGCTCAGTTGCATATGACTGCTCTGTTGCATATGACTATGCTCAGTTGCATATGACCATGCTCAGTTGCATATGACTATGCTCTGTGGCATATGACTATGTTCAGTTGCATATGACTATGCTCAGTTGCAGATGACTATGCTCAGTTGCATATGACTATGCTCTGTGGCAGATGACTATGCTCTGTTGCATATGACTATGCTCAGTTGCAGGATATCTACTCAGAGACGCTCTCTGCGCTTGCCGTAAGTATGTCAAATGTCGAATTAATAAATGCTGACGAGCAGAAGAGAAGTGAAAAGGTCAAGTATTATAGGCCTACGTCGTGACGGTTAGAAAATCACGAAAGCATTTCATGCAACGCACTTGTTTTTACGACGGCTGTTCGCAACTTGGAGATTTACGAACAACGTTGTACAGGCCTTGGCTTATGTGTTTGTAAGCAAACATATTTCAATTTTCAACGCTTATGTAACGCACTCAATAGCCGCTCAAGAGCTTTTCATAGCCATGAAGGATCTCGCCTGACTGTCATACATGTCTGAAAGTTGCATCTTTTAGGCCTTATTATATTGTTTAAAATTATATTCAATTTAAAATGCCTACTCAGCTCAAGACGATAGAAACCTTTGCAGAATATGCCTTACTTACACCTTTTGCGATTTGTTTCAATACTACAGAGATGTAGACGTCACGTCACATTTGTATATATATATATATATTATATATATATATATTGTATACATATAGACGTCGCATATGTATATATATATATATTATATATATGTAGACGTCACATATGTGTGTATATATATATAGCGCCTTTTCAAGATGTCTACTCATAGGCGCTCACGGTTCAACCTCGGCCAAATAAGAGATTTCAGAGTGGAATAAAAATGGGGTAGAGAGTTCCTAAAGGCAACAGCAAAAGATCCATTGGGAGGCTATTCCAAACATCGGTCCCATAACCGAATAATGAATATGTAATAAAATTTATATATATCAAATATATTAGTTATTTGTATATATTTATATGTTGCAGTGATTCAGTTACATTCAACTGGTTATGTATTGTGTATGAAGATTATGTCAGCTGTAAAAGTCGTTAATTGGTGAAGCCGTGGGAGGCATTTAACGCTAAACTGGCGACAACAAGCCTATGAAAGCCTAGGTTTTCCTGTGGCGGCTTATCGCCTGAAATGCTCTTGAAGGCGTTTAGAGAAATCAATGATTTATGTTCACGACGTGATGTTCGAGACGGACAGAATTGAACATACGTGTAGGCTACATGTTAAAATGCAACGCACATCTGCTACGCTCAACACTTCTGCTATCTTCTCGCACAGGTGTGAAGACAAAGAGAGCAACTTAGTACTGTTTAATAGGCCTATACAGTTCGTTGTATGCAGCTGGCGTTTACAATGACATTACAATCATGCAAAGACTACATATGGAAACTACGCTTACACGGTTAGTAGAGGCCCTTACGACTATATATAATCATCATCAGTTCATGTCTGCTTGCCTGCCTGCCTGCCTGTCCGTCCGTCTGTCTGCCTTCCTGTCTGTCTATCTGCTTGCCTGCCTGAGTGCCTGTCTGTCTCTGTCTGCCTGCCTGTCCGTCTGTGTGCCCGTCCGTCCGTCTTCCTGTCTGTCTGCCTGTCTGTCCGTCTGTCTATCTTTCTGCCCGTCTGCCCGCCCGCCTTCCTGTCTATCTTCCTGTCTGCCTTCCTGTCTGCATGCCTATCTCTCTATTGTCTGTCTGTCACACGTTGCTTCCGCAATTCTTTCGTTGTAAGACCTACATACATGTATGTATGTGTGTGTGCATGTGTGTATGTATGTATGTATGTATGTGTGTATGTATGTATGTATGTATGTATGTGTGTATGCATGTAAGTATGTATGTATGTATGTGTGTATGTATGTACGTGTGTCCACTCTCCTATCAATAAAATCCGTCTATTTTCCTTTTTTTAAATCCAGAGATTTCGCCGAGTCTCTCGCCAGAGGTTGCCATGCTACGTCGCCGACTTCCGGCACCCGGCGCCAGCCACAATCGGGCGTCCACTTCCGGCTACATACAGACGGAAGCGACCGTCGAATTCCGCCGGAAGTTGGCTCGCGACGACTTCCGCCTGAGAGCGGAACTCGCCCGACTGGATCGGGAGGGCGAGGAGCAGATACAAGGTTACGATAGGACGATACGAACCCTGAAGGATACAATGAACCAGATCGAGACTAGGACTATACCTCTGAAGGATATTGAGCTTGTTACAAGGCGCCGGCCACAACAGCAGCAGCAGCAGCAGCAGCAAGAGCATCCTTCTGACGTTGAGGATGCTTCGTTGGCGTCCAGCCGCTCCAGTGGAGTGTGGATCCCGTCGTAGCTCAGATTCAGAGGTCAAAGGCGAAATGGAGGAAGGAGAGAGATTGAGAGCAAAATGGGGAAAAGGGAGGTTGAGGCAAAATGGAGAAAAGCGAGGTTGTGGAGTGGGTAGGCCTACAGAATGCTTGAAGTGTAGGGGAAATTACTGGTAGACAAAAAAAGTTAATTATCTTGTTCATTATGGGATCTATGACATAATAATTTATTCCATCCGTATAATTATTGCAATGCATAATAATGTTATGTTAGTAAGACGCGATACCTTCTGTTCGCCAGATGGCTGCGGTCACGCAGCGTTTGCGGCCCTCTAATTAATATTTGCAATAAAAGGCAGATATCGAGGGCCATGACAGATAAATGTACATTGTACACGATCTATCACTGTACACGCTGTTCTATCGGTATTCTTATAAAGAGCAGCTTGTAAGTTAAGTAAGTAAAGGTAAGGTGTAGCAAGGTCAAAGGCCCTGGCAGCTGAAATTGTCGTTATGCATTGCAAACACTTTTATAAAGCGTGCTCTTAGCAGTCAGTCAGTCAGTCAGTCGGTCAGTCAGGCAGTCATCACAGAAGCAACATTATTATTTATTATTGTGACTCTTTTTTGTTTTGTGATCGACGAGATGTTCCTTTGGTTTCCCTACCGACCAACCGACCGACTGACCGACTGACCGACTGACCGACCGACTGACCGACTGACCGACTGACCGACTGACTGACTGACTGACCGACCGATGGACTGACTGACTGACTGACTGACTGGTATAAAGATACGATTGTGTGACTCATACGCCGATGGACTTCAACAATGATGGTCGCTGTTATAAAAAATAGACCTACAGGCGGTCTTACAATCAAGCATATGGGGCGCTGTCGCTGAAGATTCCGAATACGCACGAAGCATGCAAGTCCGTGACAGCTCCTCATAAAGTCATCCGCGAAGATAGGCTTCGGTTTTTGTCAAAGATAATCGTATTAATCGTATTAATTAGGCATTAAGTACGATTACCAGATGGGTACAATGAACCTAGATTGGTATACTATTCCTTGCATAAACGCAGCCGCTAAATGAGTCATTACAACCACGGAAAACTGCGGACGCTTTCTTATAATCGAGGATCGTTTTTAGAATTAAAAATGGAAGGTTTTCGCATTGTGTCAAAGTTTTCGAACACAGGATTGAGAAATTGAAATCTTGAAGCACAACTGTAGCGTATTGAAACCTGACTAGAAACTTGATTTCCATAACTCGGGTTATAGAGCGCCTGAAATTCGAATATACACGAGGCTTATAAAGTTGAGTATAGAATTACGAGTATCGAGTTGAGATGTATTGTGTTCTGAAGGAAAACTGAATTGATACCGAGATTACAAGGTTTGATCTGAACGCTATATGTAACAATGGCACATTGTCACTGAACTTGCACTGTCTGCCATGGCTCACTGCAGGCTACCGCAACGAGTCGTACCACACGATACTATATGCAGTGCTAGCCTATACAATGGCCGTCTGTATTTTATACAAAACTAAGTATTGCATCTTATGAATTTCACAATAAAAAGTTGTTGTCGTTGTTGTTGTTGTTGTTGGCGGCGCCGACGACGACAATGACGATGACGGTGACGATGGTGATGATGACGATGACGACGACAATGATGATGATGACGACAGTGACTATGACGATGATGATGATGATGACGATGATGATGATGAAAATAATATTGACGACGATGATGATGATGACAACGACGACGTTCATGATGATGAGTAAATACACAATAATATAAGTAACTTCGATGCTGAATATCGTCATAGTAGTTGGGTCATATCCTGACAACCATTCCAACCAATAACCCCTAAACCCTTGCGCGTCCTCCTCCGTATTACAGATCTTTTCCCGCGTACATAAACTCTTGAGGACCGCAGCTGGACTTTGTCAACCGCGTATTAGACCTAAATAACCGGCGACTATTAATTGGGTTCGCCCTGTCTGCTGGGCCTCCTTACGTCTGGGGGTGGGGTGATGGTATTGGTGAAGGGGAGCGTTCGTCAACAGCAGCCTCTGCAGCTGAAGGGTATACGACGATTCATGATGCACTTGAGTCAACGGCCGAACTCCTTATAAGACCAGCAACGGATGTATAACTCTCTCTCTCTATCTCTCTCTCACTCTCTGTCTCCCTGTCTCTGTCTGTCTGTCTGTCTGTCTGTCTGAGATAACCACATCCACATTATATCTACATAATTGACTGCATAACATTTATATAAGTAGGCCTAAATCGGGAGTAAAATGGGGAGTAAAATGGGGAGTAAAATGGGGAGTAAAATGGGGAGTAAAATGGGGAGTAAAATGGGGCAACATGCGTCTCATAAAGCCTTTGTTGCTCAATTGCCCATCACACCACCTACCCGTAGTACCCCTGTTGGAAGCAAAGTGTGTGGTGGACGACCAAACCCTCGCCGGTATATGTTGGTCCCAGAGGAGAAGACCTTGAAGGACGGATGGTGGAAGTCATCAACGCAAGGAGATGGTGTCTCAATAAAAACACCCAAGGGAGGGCAATGGCAAACCACCCTTGTTAATCTGCCAAGAAAACCGTAATGATCAATATAGAACAATCGATAGCTGCAGATGGCGAGACCCCTAGGCCGGAGTGCAACTCAACAGTTACTGGGGAAGAGCGAGACGATGAGTCGAGAGCCATTGGATCTAATGAAGTAACAGGACCAAAGCCGAAAGGATGTCCTGTGGTGGATCGCATCAGAAGGCAAAGATTTAACCTGAGCTGTAAACAGAGAATGAGGGCAGCCACTTGGAACTTGAGAAGTATGCAGAGTGGTAAGATGAATTTCATACAGGAAGAAATGAAGCGACTAGACATAGCAATAATAGGATTATGTGAGACAAGATGGAAAAGTCAAGTTCAGCATCGTATAACATGTATATAGTATATATATATACATACATTTATGTATATATATATATAGTATATATATAGTATATATATATACATACATTTATGTATATATGTGTGTACGTATGAGTATGTATATGTGTGCGTGTGTGTGTGTTTGAGTGTATTATCTGGTTGGTATTTCAGGAACGTTAAACCGTGACTGCTTCTCACATGTTGCGGTTTAGAGACATATAATATTTGCACATAATTATGCATATATTGTTATGTATGAATACTATGTATATATTTCTATATATTTGGGTATACATGCAAATATATGTTAAATATGTTTGTCATTAATATGGAAATAATATGACCGTACTACTACGACGATATTTGTATTTATTCATCCATTTATTCAAAACAGAGATGCATCAACGCTCGTGAATAAGCTGGTGCCCTGCGCTTAACTTTCAAGTGGCGCTTTAGAAATTTGGAGATTACGATTACGCTATATTTATAGATATGTATATATTATATATATACATGCAGACGTACATAAACAGACCTACATACCTACATACTCTTGCATATACCTACACGTGTGGCATGGTGGCCAATTGGTTAGAACGGAGAGTGCGGGTTTGACCCTCGTCCGATTAGTCATTGTGTTGGGACCTTGAGCAAGCTCTGCATTTATAAATGATAAACTGCAGTTGCGTCGTCGAGGCGTGTGTATGCACTTCTGAGTAAAACATTTAGGAAGAAGGGCGCTATCAAATTACAGTTGTATTGTATTGTGCATAAATAGGTTTGTATGCCTAGGCCTACATACGTATACGCATCTGTGTCGTTAGTTATAATGACCAGTTAAGCAGCATCATTCTCTTTAGTGTACCATCCACTCGCATGTTGATTCCGTTGCTTATTAACATACGCATACATTAATACGTTTCTGCATATTCAATTATACAGGTATTTACATATAATTATTAACGTTCATGAATTATTCATCGATGTTGTTAAGATAGGATAGCTGCACGCAGCAGTTCCTCAGAAATGTCCGTTGACAATTATTATTGCAGGTCTCTGCGTCATTTTCGTATTTTATGGATGAGCCACGTTGAGGTGGGGCATCAGTATTGGGTGGGTCGTCACCACGGTGTGGGGTGTCACTATGGGGTAGGGTGTCACTATGGCCGTTGGCTATTTCCGGCGAATTACGCATCCTTCTGTAAAGCGCCCAAGTTTGAATGTGCGTCTTTTTCTGAACCCTTTTGTGCCTGAGCATTGAAGCTTATCGTCTGAAATCACATTGGTGTAATTCACGCATCAGAGACCTTTAGTTGAGCTTATTCCTGGTGATCTATCTTCGAACAGACGTCTTGTGGAATGGTGTGAAACTGTCCTGATCATATTTAATCCAAATCTAATCCGTAATGATCCAATGATTAAATTCCAATCCTCTATTATACCCATATCAGTTACTCTTTTAGGCAAACTTTTGTAGCGCCTTTTGCTTTGTTTTGCCCAAATCGTCACTCGGTGGTCGCTCATAGGTGTCATCATTGTAATGTAGTTGTAATAACAAGTGATTTTGTTTATTAACTGACAACTTCTGTAGTGCCGGGATTTGACAGGCGACGTATCAAAAGATACCCAGAAGGTTTGGAGTGGTGGTGTACGAGGCTTTGCGCATTTCAATATAGTTGGACATGTGTGAGGAAATGTAATTTGTCCAGTCTCTATAAATCTAATGAAGTTGAAAGGTAAAGTCTAAAAGATTAACGAAACGATATCTGTTTTAAACGTGTTCTCTCTTTTTAGGTTGCGCTGTCGCTGTTGATAGTTTGACTTAACAACACAGTCATTACGAAGATGATTAGGGTTAAAGTTTGGGTAAGGGCTAGGGTTAAGCTCTATGAAATTAGGGCTAGGGCCAAGGCTCGAGTTCGGTCTATAGGGTCAGGATTAGGATAAGGATCAGCAGTGATTGAATTGTCGGGAGGTTGGGAGGTTCACCTCCCAGTTGTTCGTTTTCAGCCCTGTTAGTTAATTCTGAAAAATTGCCTTATGGTCAAGCAAACCCCTTAGATCAGCTTTCAGTGGCTTAATGTGTCACAACACAGCTAAGAATCAAGTTTGTGCTCCGAAAACCCACAGTGACAGTCACTCTGTACAGCTTGGCCCGTACACCCGTTTCAGGCTAAAAAATGCTAGACCGGACAAGGGAACATTTTTCAACCCCCAGTTCAGATTTCACAATTCTAACCTGAGGATCAGTGTTGGGATTAGAGTTATGGCAAGGGTTAGCCCAGTTTGGTCGTTACGTCGTTAAGGAGAGAAACTATTGCCACCGAGACGTGGAGCCAATTCAAACTGAGACGATGGTGAAAAATCTCCACTTTCCCTCCATAGATTCATTAAAAATGAGCTGCATGGTTCGTGGCCACACAGTCGGTATAGGCCTATAGTAAGGCGTAGGCCTACATTACATTACATAACAGTAAATGTAATGTACACGTGTGTGTAATGAACCATTATGTAATGAGTGCGTTGACCATCGCCAGAAAGAGGGCAATCGGTAGCGCCTTTGTTAAAGACAGGGGCGTCCAGACAGAGGGATCCGGAGGCCAACGCCAAAATTTCACGTAGGGTGGGATAATTTTTTTGTCTTAGGTGAGTATTTTGCCTTCAATACCCATGGGACCGGGGGTTTGCCTCCAGAGGGGGATTGACGCATCTGATTCTACATCTGAACTCTTGTTGGTACTTGTCTGTTAATTCACCCCCAAAATGAAACTTTATGATTTTCCAAAAAATCTGCTCTAGTTTATGTTTAGTTTGTTATTCAAATATTTTAATAAGTCTGCTTTCCGGTTTAGAACATTGTGTTTAATTTTGATAGGCATACTTATGTAGTATATTTTATTGAAATAAATCGCTATCGGTTTTATGACATAGGAATATCTATATAAACTACAAGCTATCTATAAACGCTAACACACAGTGCCTACCCTGACACTAACCGACCCTCACGATGCCTACTCTGACCCTAACCGACCCTCAGAATGCTCTATGTGGCAGGGAGAAGTAGAGTGAATATTTGTTCGTATGATGCTTTTTGGAAGTGACAAGTACCATCTTGTTAGATATGTGGATAGAGATTGGACTACATTTCCTCATAAAAATTCCATCTACCAATGCGTTCTCTTCAACTACACTCGATTCGGCTATTTTCACCTGCTGTCCATCTTAGGTCATCTCCCGCCATTTCTACCCCATCTGCTTATCGTTTTGTTTTATCGGAACGCCCGTGAATAAACTGGTTCCCGCGACTTGGTTGTTCTGCACTGTATGCTTCAGATCTCTTATACCTATGTCGGTAGCGTCGCGGTTGCAGTTTGACGACACTGTATAATAACAGATATCACAAGCGTCGCTCTCCTCCTTCATCCAGGCTAGGGACTGGCGCTGAGTGCGAACTTGCGGTGACCCGCTGACCAGATTAGACTGGCGAGGAGGGGGATAAACCACATTCCTCACAATCCTCTGCCACATCAACAACAACCCCACTCCCCACTCAGCTCAATCAAAATCGCTGTCCCCGATTTCCAAGAGACAGTACCCGATGACGCAGCAAACGACGGTTGGCGAAGTATCGGCCTTGCTAGCCCCGCCAACTCACGCAGGTGCGTACGTCGACCACAGCCCCGGCGGGCAGGCAGGCAGGCAGGCAGCGAAGCGTTTGCGAACGTAGGAGTTGGGTGGGTGTCTGTCGTGGCTATTTAAGCAGGAGCGGCGGATATTTGATCAGTGTGAGCTACTGAAAGAGTGACGTGTTCCGTTGACATCCTTTTGAATACTCAACCCTACCTACAACGTCTCGTCTCGTTCTCAATACGCAGACAGAGTAACTGGAACTTAGTCCTTTATACAACTGATACAGGTGCGTTTTACTATCCGTATATGACCGAGTTTTCTCTGTAGATCTCATTTATTTATTTACTTGTCTTAGGACAGATAACGTTATCGTTGTAGAGATCCCACACAGCTTGCTCTGTGGGAGTGCCAGTCTCAGGCTATGATATGAGAGGAGGGAGACGCCAATGATATTTGATATCGCATGGTGTCATTGAATTTATTTACTTTTCTTTTTCCTTTTTCGTATAATAGAATAGAAGATGGTAGTGGCTAGTGGAATAGATAGCGTGCTAGACTGCTAGCCTAAGGGACGAGGACTGAAACCATCACCAGGTCAAAAGAATTGTGAAGTTGTCTTTTCACCTGTGTCTGTTGCTAGCTCGTATGTATAAAAGGAGTAAGCTGCCCATACTGTGATGATACGAACGCTACAGACGGAGAGGACAGTGAGTGTGCTCCTGCCCATATTCATTCATTAGTCCATTGAGAGGATTTATTTAGCGCCCTTTAGAGGTAGCTACTCGGGGACGCTCACAACCCAAAATAGGAAAGTTTTACATTTTGCGATTGAACGTGTCTGAGTGAACTCTGGACAGATGTCACACGGTATGGAGGGAGTGCAGGGCCAACAACTTATATGCCGAGAACAAGAAAAAGGAAGCCGTTTATACTGTTTGCTAGTGTCTGTCATTTGGAGGAGCCTTTCTAAAGTCTCTAGCACTTAGTGAATATATATAGTCAACGTTTGACCCATGCATATGCCTGTGTTGATTTTGAATGCTATGTTATAAATCATTGGAATATCTTATCAACTCTAAAAGCATACAGCAGCTAAGCATGCTAAGGCTATATATAAAAATAAATATAATGTACATATATATATATATATGCAGTTTAGATACGTAAATATGTTTATAAATGTATATATATATATATATATATGTGTGTGTGTGTGTGTGTGTTTGAATGTATCTTATAATCTAGAGAGATAAATTGCTTATAAGGTTGTAACGGCCCTCATCTATATGCCCTCGATATTAACACAGACGCCAAGCGACAGTGAACACCCTTCCCAATCCGAAGCAGCAGGGGTAGCTCACTTTTCGTAATAGCTAGTATCCCGTTAGTGCCGTTACCCTCCAGATCAACTTTGTCCCTGACTTGAGACCTTAATCCCCCCCCCTATATTTCTCTTTACCCGAACCCGCCTCGGTTAGTCATGCAGAGTGGTAAAAAAATGCCAGACGTCACCGATTCTGGTTTTAATTGAGGAGCGCCTACACATCTGGTTGTTCACACGACTTGATTTTTTTGGCGCTCGAGGCTTGTATACTCTGTCATTGTATACCAATGATGGGAAGAAACCCGAATCCCACGGAGAAAATTAGGAGAATTAGTCTTCCAATCATTGTCCTATTTGGCGAATCAAAGCTTAAGATCGAGACGCTGCATCAACTCTGACAGTAGACCACAAAGAAAGACGCTATATCATTTTGCTGATACATGGTTTCGAGCCTTTTTTACTGTAGTTATATTCAACGAAACTCCGTTGGTGGCTCGATGCATTTTTACACACGGCGCATTAGAAGTCATAGATTTAGATTCAATCATCTCTCCAAGGGTGAGGTTGGCAAAAAGTTGAGAAGGCCGCAGATTCGATACCTGCTTGCCACATAGGGTTAACTCGCCCTACCATACCCTGGGATGACTCTGAACTGAATAGCAAGACAGATGGCTGCCATAAAATTTTAGCTTGTAACTGCTACATCATGTAATCTTACTGCGCACCCGTCAGTTAGAATTAATAATGGAGTATTATTCATGAAATTGAAGTTTATATAATTTAGAGAAAGCAAGGTCGTAGCTCCTATGAGCCAACATTCGCATTGGACAGCGTAGGCTGTACCAGCATGACCCTCCGAGACAGACAGACAGACAGACAGACGGACGGACGGACGGACGGACGGACGGACGGACGGACGGACGGACGGACGGACGGACGGACGGACGGACGGACGGACGGACGGACGGACGGACGGACGGAGTCATTGGGTGCATGTGGGACCCGTGTGGCGCAGCTGTTGTGATATAGTGGCCCCTATGAAGATCACAACGAACGGAGCAGAGTTAATACAAAGGCTGCCCACATCCTGTTTTGCCACTTTGCATTTCTATTTTTCTATATAGGCCTATACTTTGCATTTAACTATGTCTTTAACTATGTACACTATATATATATATATATATATATATTTATATGTATGTACACTATATATTTATAATATACATATATATAATATATATATCTATATGTACGTATTTACACTGGCTATACATTTTTAGCTGCAATGTAATTATTTACCCCATACACTACATCAATTTATCTATGCAAACTATATATATTTTATCTATTTGCACATTATATATTTATTCATATAAACTCCACATGTATCCATGTATTTACACTATATTATATATTTATATGTATATATTTATAGTACTCGCTATTATATATTTTGTCTATATTTAAATGCACATAATTATGTTGCCCGAGTCGGTACCGGTTAACTAAACGATTGCAGGGCTGATAAATAAATGATAAACCGAATAAAGTGTGTGCTGGCGTACATATGCCTACCGTTAATTGGGTGTAGGCTTTAAAGGTCTTAATAAGCAGAGGCTCTGCCAACAGAGTGGCCTATGGCGTGTAAACCTATATGCGTGTAATTGGCCCCAATTACGTATGCGCATTCTCTTTAATGGAGACATTGTGCGTAGGCAAGCGTATGCGATTGTGCACACGACCTAATTGGAAAGCAGCTGTGAGCGTACAGTTTACTTGCCCACGGCGTAGGTGTGAGTGTACGCGAAAGTCTGAACATTATATTGTATAATACTTACCATTCGAGCTTATTAGCTCTGCCAAATACCGGTTGAAGCCTTCATTAGAAGTTTGTAGATTTCGTCGGTGGTTTTAAGGACTCGTAAAGCACTACACAGTAATAGGATTTTGGCTGCAGAAATACTTAAGTAGACCTGAGGGCAACTTCTGACCAGAGGAAGGCGGACGAGACACAGACACATAAAGAAAGAGACAGACTGACTCGGGCAGACATATATTGCAGGCCTTAGAGCAAAAGAGTAACTTGAATATGTTTGAAATATACTATCATGACGTTTAGCCAAACATAGACCTACTTAAAATAAGTATAGAACTGTGCTGATAGTTGATTATAAAAAATAGTCAAATTTCTGTTTCATTTTGAAGCGGATATTGTCATTATGTCTGGTGTCAAAATATCAGTGAATTCGTGCTATTTTCAATTGCGAACTAGCTGCCAGTTACTTTGTTGTGTTATGCTGAAAATCACCGCAGACCCATATTAGTAACTAATGACTCTTTATTTGTCATTTCGCTTCCTCTTTTCGTCTCAAAATGCCCTGATTCCATCAGAATGCGACGGATACTCGGATGATGCTCTGAACAAAATTTCGTAGGCGACATGGTGGTATCTTGCCGAATATGCCAACGCATCCAGGTCACTGCATTCCGCAGTAACTAATCGTTCAAAGTCCAGGGCACTCTGGGATAGGGTTACAACCCAACTCTGCCCTGGATTTCGTCATTCCTTCGAGCACCTCCTAAGACTTAATGAGGCTAGTAAGAAAGGGATCAATAACAGAGGGAATAGGAGGAAGAAATAGGAGGAGGAGACATAGGAGGAGGAAAAATACGATTGATTGGTTAGTGACCTAAGGAAGCTGTGTCGAAGCAATTATTCTTAGCGTCGCCCTGCACTTTTATCCAGACTTGAGACTGGCACCACCCTCAAACGGCAGTGAAGGAGTTCATGAGCAGTATGAACAGGAGAGGAGGAAATGGAGAAGAAAGAGGAAAGGGAGAGAAAAAAGGATGACTATTCTGAGGGGAGTTAATAGAATTAATAGAACAATAGAGTTAGTAGAAAAGCGTGAATAGCGCTGCCAGACATTGCAGGAACTCTTAGCCAGACTGGATCGTGTGTGAAATATCCACTCCCTTCACATCTTGAGCGGATCTGGATTTCTCCGAAATTTAGTCAACGACAAGCATCAGCATCGTCTGTTCCTGACGCAGCCATTTGGGGGTGATGGGTACGAATAAACGTATAGTGCCGGTATGGAGGAAGACATGTATCTGATTATATATCTCCTGACTGTGTCAGTCCCAGATCCGGAGAAAATAGAACGGCAACGCTAATCGTCTTTTGTTATGGCACAGTATCGTTAGACACTGCAATAGACAGCAACTAACGATCCCCCCTTTGATGGTGCTATATAAATTTTCGGTTACCATTTACCACTGCCTACTCGTTGCTCGCCCGACACAGAAAAATGCGCTATATAAATCTGTAAATACAATGCAAAAGCCCCGTTTTGACGATGCTGGATATGTTAAAGTGTCTGGCTTGAGTTTGTGGCTGCATTCCTTATCTTGAAATGCAAGACGACAGATGACTAATAACACTCACGCTTGAACAATGTTAAGACGGCTTCAAGTCATAAACCATGCATGCCCAGACCAAAGGTCAATCTATATTAGGCCTCGCAGGACAGCGAAGGGACTTAATTGAGATCCTGACTGCCAATCTGCGTGGACTCTTACTTGAGTGGCCTTCATAATGTTATGACGGTGAGATGACGAACAATGCGCAACTGTTTAGGATGTTTTAGACCTCACTCATTACACGGTGACTTAAGTTTAGTCCGTTTATTTAGCCTGCCGAACAATAGGCCATTGTTTTAGGCCTAGTTTGATGGACAACGCTGGGTGTTACGTGTTACGGTGTCGTCCGCTAATTACCAGCAAGATAATTAAATCTCTTGTTTTGACGATGCAAATTAACGTGTGACTTAGCGTGAGCTACTGGCGAATGCCTAACTGCGCCTATAAGAACCTAAAAGGACCTAAAATGGTCCCATTTAAAAGCTGCATAAACCGCCCAAAAGTTGTACAGAGATATGAGAGAACACACAAACAGGCCAAAATAGCTGAACACTCCTATGAAATTGGGTACAATTATAGCCTATCCTAGTTCGGCTTGCATATCAGGAATAGCACTATGTGCCTATTATGCCTAAATATATACAGATTTCATGTTATATTAATGCATTGAATGGCTCGCAAACGCTCTATATTAATGATTGTATTTCGTGTTGTTTGCAGATTCGTAATAAATAACTGAACGAAATGGCAAGCCGACCAAGAGGTTATGGATTGACGGCAGAGATCAAAGGAAAGGCAAGCAATTGATTTTCAAAGCATTCTGTAATTGAACGAGACGTCAGGCTTCAGTGATATTATAGAGAAAGTCACCATACTCTTCAGGCAATATTAAGATCTTAAATAGGATTTGCATCAGGAGACGATTTCTAGTGGGTAGATAAAATATAATTCCTAGCTGCTGGATATACATACATATATATATATATATATATATATATCATTAGTATGTATCAGATCATTAATATGTATCGTATATCATTTATATGTATCATGTATCATTAGGATTACTAGATATACTGGTCATGTATCAATGGGTTTCTTTCTGTATACATTTTGCTTCTGTCATCGAACTTCTTTCCTCGAATTCAGTCACAAGTTGTAATTTTGACGATGCAATGTGTTTCATAAATCGAGCCTCATTATTGCTAATTCATTATTAGGAAATCTAAATGAATTTTTATCCCATGTAGATTATCATCTATGATTCTACTCGTTTTTTTAATCGGTGTCGTAAACTCTGTCTTTCTATTAAGTCACCGGAAAGCCAATCGCCTGAGACCAATTAATTGATGCGTTTTGTTTCCATTAATCAATCACATTTCCTATAATTATATCTATTGTTCATTTGTTTTGCTATTCGTCTTTTACTATTAAAACATATGATTCAATATTATTGTCACTGTTGCGGTTTACCCGTCTGTGTCTACCCAAACCGCACAGCCGTTAATTAAGGACTGATTTCACCCCTCTGATTTGCGTCGCGCTTTTCTAAATATTTACCCCGTACGTGTCGAGTTGATTAATGGGTGCCTGTCCTCCCGTCGCCAATTTTTCATTCTGACACACCCCACCCCAGGTCAAGTCCCTCTTCGGTCTCTATCCCTCTCCCCAGTCTGTCTGAGCCTGTTGATCGTTCCCCCTCTTCCGTCCCACCCTCTTCGCTTCCTATAGATGTGGCTCTTTTCATTTTTAATTGGCGAATGGATTCTGTCGCTATAGGCTATAGTTATATCTACGGTTTTGTATGTCCGTATGTTGTCATTGGTGTCTGTCTGTATGTCCGTATATCTGCCTGTATCGATATATTTATGTATGTGCACTGCCTGCATCTTTGAGTCTCGACCTGGAAACGGTATTGACACCTCTGCCTATTTATTAATTTTGTCTTGACTGAGCGTCTTTGAAAGCATGGTTCTAGTTTATTCTCTTCTTATAGCGCCGCAGAAATCTTAATAATTACGATTACGAGTCTGTCGGTCTGTGTATCGGTCGCTCTGTCTGTCTGTGTCTATGTTTGTTTATGTTCCTTCGGCTGTCCTATAGTGTGTCTGTGTGCGTCTTTGTTGCAGATCGCCGCCAAGTACGAGATCGAAAAGGAACAGGAGGCTCGAGAGTGGATGGAAGAAGTTCTCGGAGAACCAATCGACCCAGTGAGTATCTGACTCAAGTGCATTTCGTTATCATATCATGTTCGTTATCATCATCGTCATCACTATATTCATCATCATCGTCATCTTCAGCAGCCTCCGCTTTGTTATCTTCATCTTCATCAACCAGATCAACGGCATCGTCGTCATCATCGCCCTAACCTTTACTACATACTAAAAGTATCACGACATCATCACACTCGTCAGCGACAGCAACCGCATCAGCATTATCATCAGCAGTTAAGTGAGCCTGTGACGCCGGGAAGTTTTTATTTAATGAAATGGCTTGTTAGCAAAAAGATAGCGACTATAATGACAAAGATCAGTTGCGTAGCCATCCTTCTTAACCCAATCTTTGGACTGAAGCTGTCTTCAGCAATGGTGGCTGGTAGAGTTAGCCATGGAACTATCAACGGTGACACTTGAAGCCACATAGCCACTGTACCGGATCTTTTCTATACTCAAGCATTGTCAACATAATTAGGTTCTGAGCACTTTGCCTACAGTCTTAGCTATGCCGTCTGCACCCTGGGTTGGGTATCTGCTGTTTACCTAGGTCACGTCGTTGGCTGATGAGGTCCCAGTAGCCACTGCCTTTAGCTGTCGCGTCGTGGGCTGATGGTTGAACGGAGGGGTATAATAGACGTCGTACGCTGTAGGAGAGATAAATAGTTGCTCAGTGGTACACTGTCAAATATTGTGGCGAAGAAAGACTTGCTAGGTAAAACTAAAAATACTTGTCCACAGCAGGGAACATCAGTAGTAACAACAGAAGGAGCAACAGAAGGAACTAATGTGTGAGGACTGAGATAATACGAAACCATCTGCACCTTTCACATTGGATTGTCGAGGTGTCTCTAGATCGTATACGCCCTAATGATACTGTTTGACGACTATGTTGAATACATATACATATGTACAAACACGGAGATTGTCATCAATAGCTATGCCGTATATATATATAGCCTAATATATATATCAAAGTAATTTATGTATATAAACCGAGAGTATACTGTGCTATTGGTCAGATTTAAATTTCAAAGCGGATGAAACGAATAGGACTGTACTGCCACGCCCAGTATCGTATGTAGATTACAAGGTGTCTGTTTAAATTTGCATGAGTATAATATGTAGCGTGATAGGTTCCATCTTGTATATTCGCAGTTCGCACGGATATAATATGAAATATGTCCGTTCAAAGTGATGAAACTGTGTAGAAATAGATGCATTAGAAGCATAAAAATCTAACATTGAGCTTTGATGATTTAACTCTTTGTGCTAATGTTCGGGGGAATAAAATGGCTGATGTTTTCCCAATTGTAGGCAGCTCCGCGACATGAACCTTTGGGACCGGATCGATTCCACGCCGCACTGAAGGACGGAATCATTCTGTGCAAGTGAGTCCTGTTCAGAGTTATTTCCGTTTATGGGATGGAGAGAGGCAGAGGAAAAGAAGAACACTCGTAGATGCAGATACACAGACAGACAGACAGACAGATTGAGACACAGAGAAAGACAGGCACAGACAGACACAGACAGACAAACAGAGACACAGACAGAGTAATCATGATGGTGAATGGTCATTGTCTGTCTGTCTGTATGCACGTATGTATGTGTGTATGCATGTATGCATGACTGCATGTTTCTATGGGTGTATGTACGTATGCCCTTCCAGCGTTTATTGGGTGTCCAGATTTAGGCCTACTGTTGCCCTGCACAAACTATTGTATTCTCGTGTTCTTCGGATCACCCAAGTGAACATAATGAAATGGAAATGAAATGTCTGTAGGGGCCTCTCTGTCTGTCGAGTCATCGTTTGCCCGCATGTCAGCTTGTATGCTTTTATTGACCCTCTTAGTTTGGCTACGTCTGTTTGTGTTTTATCGACCAATGTTATTTCCTGTCTGTGACGTCACTGGCGTGTGAACGATGCAGCTCTTTGAAACCAGACGAATTGACGATTTATAAATTGAGTTTTTCAAGACGCAAATTGAATCAAAGGGACAAAAAAGCAAAATGGCGTCGCCAGTTTGATAAGTAAACTCTTTGCGAACGGTTATAAATCGGAACATAAGAGTCTTTATCGGACCATTGAGTTTTTATCCGGAGTACTTGAACGTGTCGTCATCTGGCGAATATATTTCGGGTATCTAATATATTGTGGCGCCACCTCTGGAATGCTTTTATATGAGATCTCGATATTTTGTTGTCAGGCTGGCTGATAGGATCATGGGACCTGGGAAAATCAACCATAATACCTCGAAACTGGCCTTCAAGCAGATGGAGAATATTAACCATTTCCTCGTCGCCTGTGAAAAATACGGGATCGCAAAGACGGATCTTTTTCAAACGGTCGATCTTTTCGAAAATCAAAACCTCTGGCAAGTCGTGCTGGCCATCTTTGCCCTGGGAAGGAAGGTGAGTGAACTCTGACCTCTCGTTCGAGTCTAATAGTGGAGTCTTGTCAGTCGAATTAAATTAAACTTAATGGTAATTGATGTGTGCAGCGCCAGTGTGTAGACAATTCCAGGGATTGAAATAATGCAATGTGCTTAATTTATTCATATATTCCTGTTCAATTAAGAAATGGTGGATGTATCAACGTAAATAGTTTTCAGAATTCAGATCGCATGATACGTCCTAGCCTAATGTACCGGGTATATGGGTGGCTACAAAGACGCTTTGTATAGCGCACATTTTCTCACGAGGAGTCTTATGCCAATGATCTATGACGGCCCTAAACAAGTGCTTTTCAAGGGCTTGGCGAATGTAGCTTATTTCAATGGAAGAATAAATGTTCAACTATTTTTAACTAAAGTCTCTTATATTTTTTCATCGCTATTTGTAGCTATTGTCTGGTCAACTTATTATTGATTTCTTGGTGATTTAGCAAGAGCATTATTTCTTTTAGGCGCAGGCCAATGGGTACAGAGGGCCGACGTTGGGTCCAAGAGAAGCCCAGAAGAACACGCGTGATTTCTCAGACGAGCAGATGAAGGCCGGCAACACGGTGATCGGACTGCAGATGGGAACAAACAAGCTGGCTTCCCAGAAGGGAATGACGTTCGGTGGAGTCCGACACATTGCCGATATACAGTGTGATGAGGCGAGCAAGGATGGACAGGCGGTGATAGGACTCCAGATGGGAAGCAACCAGGGAGCCAACCAGTCTGGCCAGAACTTCGGAAAGTCCCGCGGAATCATGGGACCAGACAAGTAATCGACTGCGAGACAAACCCTGATTATGACGTTCACTGAAGAGACAGATTAAGGCACGATGACACACCCTCTGGACAAAATACTTTCACCAAAAAGCATTAACTGGAGGAAATGATAAAAATTATGTAGTAAAATGGCCACATACTATTTGAATGAATTAAACTTTATCCAAATGGAATATCGCAGAGCACTTTTAAACAAAATAATCGTAGCCATATTAAATTAAACAGACCTTTACTGGAGAAAGTCACATTAAAATAACCAAGCACCTTTTCAATGACCTTTCCCCAGATAAAGATCCACTAAGCAGCATAAGCAGATAAATTCACCATCAGTTAAGCACATGCCTTGTTGAAGACTTTTCCAATAGTTCTAATGTTTTCTCACAATTGTTAGGAACAATGGCTAGAAATTCGGATCTTTCAAAATTGTTGTGGTTAGCCATCATCATTTTAAATATTGTTGCCATTGAAAGGCTACAGATAGTCTGATGCTGCTCATATACAAAACCGTCCTAAAAATTGCAGTATGCTATTTTTAAGCAAACCAAGGTCCATCAAGTAGTATTTCTTTAACTTGTCATAAGCGACACCTAGGCGTCTCAATAACCTTTGTTAATTAAGTATTTTCATCTTTTTGTTTCGTATTTAGCCCAAGTAGATTTTGGTTGCGAATTAGGGATGCCATTCATGCAAATATTGAACGCCAGTTTGTTGAAATCCGTGTACACGTGAGTAAGACGTTCGGGGTTTTGGTATTGGATTATTTTTATAAATTAGGGCATAATAGCGCTATACATCGTCATTCTGGAAAGTTTCGTTTAACGTCGCATGCGTGACTGCAGTTGTGTTCACATTTATGTGTTAATAATTTATTTTGTGTCAAGACACCGAACATTATTTCTTCAATCATTTGCCAGATTTAGTGGAGGTGGGTGTGTGGGTGTGTGTGACGGGAAGTAAGCCGAGGCGAAGGCGGTAGATTTCAACTTCAATCTTCTTGCAATTGTGTTATCTAAAGCTTGATTTATACAGTATTAAACTTCAAACCAAAACTGTTCTTCGTTTACATTATTTGCAGCGTCGCGTTTAAGTTAAGTTGACTGGTGTTTAATTACAGCTAAATAGATGCTTTCCGTCCTGAAACCGTTTGAAAACGATATGGAAAGGTATTTTATAGCATAAAAATAGAACGTCACGTACTGTGCTCTCTTCTGCTCACTACTAATTTTGTATCTCTGTATTGCCAGACTCAGGCGCCCTCTCGCGGTGTCTGATGCTCGCCCGGCGCGTTACTTTACCTTTACATGTTCGTTAAGCTTAGGCTTATTTACATTACACCCAAGCCCACCTGATGCCATTTCTGGTCTTTTACTCTACTAAGAACGTATGGCCGAGTTTAACCTTATTCGTTTTGTGTTCTTGCCACAATATACCGTCTATTTAGACTCAAGTCTACATAAGTAATTAATACGTACTTCGGCGACGAATATAGTTTAGTTAGGCCTAACAGTTAATCTTCCCAGCTTAGCTGAGCTTACAGTCGCTGAAGCTCATAGTCTGCAGGTATCTGTTCATCCATTCTTTCATTCATTCGTTCATTCATTCATTCGTTCATTCATTTATATAACGCCTGCCATGAATGACTACGCAGAGGCCCTCCGATGCATGCAGGCACCGGCGAAGCATGCAGAACTGAGTCACAATAACTGCTTCTTGTACGGTATGGTTAAATGTCTGCAATGCGGTAATGTGAAAATCGTGGGCAAGTATATATGCGCCATGAATCTGCATATGTATCTAATGTGAACCACAGAGACTCGGATTTGTGTGGGCGGGTCTTCTCGTAGATGAAGTTGAGCGTGGGAAAGTCCCCATTGATGGCGTGGGAAATGTCCGAAAAAATGTCTGTGCACAGTGCTGACGGAATTGGCGTCTGCATGTTGGGGCGCCTCGATTATTTGATTGCGTCCGTCGAGGATTGGCAATGTGATTGATTGAATTGCGCATGCCGTAGGCTATGTATTTGCCCAATCATTTATCCCGACACCATTTGCTAAGCAGGTCGATCTAAATGCATGAACCGATTTTATAGGGCCGGAAATTATAGGCCTTAGTCTAAGTAATAATTATTTCTATTGATGAAACAATGGCGTAAATAGCTTCAATAGAATTTGGTTAAGGTTTCGTTATTGTGCAATGAAACCTGTCATTTTCTTCTAGTTCTAGTTGCGTCATTAAAGAGTTCGATAGACATTGGAATTTTTGTTCCACCGTGTATGAGGTGAACGGATCTCTTGCATATTCATGTACATTGACTGTTATTCAGCATCTGTAATTTAGATTTGGTTCATCGATTTGGAATAGCATAGCCTTAGTGTTTGGAGCTTCCTAAAATTGATAGAGGAAGACACTGGTGACAGAATCAAGTGGAGAACAAGGAAAACTGGGAAAGTAAAACCGTGTGGTTTTGGAACCCTCTTTTATTGACTTTCGGGGATATGGTAGATGACGCAATCGATCCATTTCCTTAAGAGATCATTTATGGTGTAAACTTGGCGGAGTGGAGCTCGTCAAGGAAGACTCGTTCGAGTGGGTAAACGATATTTAATTTTGCACATTAAAAAATTTCTCAATTTTTGAGTTATGTCCGTAAACATTTCACACATTGCATTGTCATGCAAGCGTAACATGCGCGGAAATGCAAGCTCTGTAGGTCGACCGGAACATGCCTAAAAAGAGTTGAAAGAACTCTGACGAACCGACGATCCGACGTTCATTACAAACTTTACGTAAGCAAGTTAAAGAAAAGGGTAAAAAGGATCCGTGTAGCTGACCCCTCCCCTATAACCCCTCTCCTATGACCCCTCCCCTATGACCCCTCCCATATGACCCATCCCATATGACCCCTCCCCTATGACCCCTCCCCTATGACCCCTCCCATATGACCCCTCCCTTATGACCCCTTCCCTATGACCCCTCCCCTACTAATTGAAGCCCGAATTAAGGAGTTAATTAAACGGCGCTGCCTTCAGATTTACGCGCTGTATTAGCCATTGTCTTCGCGCGGCTACAAGAACGGTTGAAAACTTCTTAATTAATTAATTAATCCAGCCAATCCATACATTCGTTAATGCTGCAGTGTAAATCACCTTGATAACTTGCCACAACAGCGCTTGAAAACTTCTTCGTCGCAGAGATTTTACTGCATGGGTACGACCCTGAGAATATACGTAGTGAAGAGGTATTACACATAAATAAAATGAAGAAATTAATAAATAAATAAATTAATTAATTAATTGGCCGTTGCAGAGAACTGAATAGCTATTCTGCGAGAGGCGCAACATAAATCTAAAAATACAGTACAATTCATTCATTCATCCATTTATTCCTTCATTCATTCATTCGTTCGTTCTTTCGTTAATTATGCTGCAACTCTCTTTGATTGCTATATGTATGTAGGCCTAAACCAATAAACAGCCGGAATGTTATTGTTGGCGCCCGCCACACAGGACAAGCACATCCCTCCATGGCGTTCCAGTTAATAATGTCTCGCAGTCACTTTCACGCGATCCCTCTTTCCTCTTCCTCCTGTCTTCCTTCTCCTCCTCCTTTTCCTTCTCTTTCTCCACCCCCACCACATGGTCTGCGCTCTGCAACAGCAACATCTACAGAGCGCGCTCTACCAATAATTCAACATCTTTGTGAACGTCAGAAGATATCCCTCTGCTGTATCTTTATTAAAACTATTAATCTTCAGTAAACAGAACGACAACGAAAACGAGTCGACGGAAACGGAACCAATTATTCACGGGACGACAAGAAGTCATGTATATATTTACCCACACGCGTATACAAATACGTAGGCCTATATATATATATGGTATATAATATATATATATATATACGAATACATGCATATATATACATGTATATAGTCTGCATACTTGCATGTATATATTCGTAAACGCTAAGCAAGGTGTACCAGATGGTCCTACTTTACTGTTAACGTACATATACATATATACGTATACATACACAGTGCACACCCACAAGTATATATTTAAATTTATACATACAATTGACATTTTATATATATATATATATATATATTCATAAGAATATACGCACATATATGAAACACGCATTTAGTCTGATATATATTTATACATTAGATGAGCTCCATTGCCTATAGTGTTGTATTGGTTATATATATGTATATACATAGATAGATAGATAGATAGATAGATAGATAGATAGATAGATAGATAGATAGATAGATAGATATAGAGATAGATAGATAGAGAGATAGATAGAGAGAGATAGAGGATTGAAAGAGTGAGAGATAGAGAGAGACAGAGAGAGGGAGAGAGAGAGAGAGAGAGAGAGAGAGAGAGAGAGAGCTAGAGAGAGATAGAGAGAGAGAGAGAGGGGAAGGAGAGAGAGAGAGAGAGATAGAGAGAGAGAGAGAGAGAGAGAGAGAGAGAGAGAGAGAGAGAGAGAGAGATAGAGAGAGACAGAGAGAGATAGAGGGGGAAGGAGAGAGAGAGAGAGCGTTGGATTTTGTTATTATGTCTGGTTTAAGACTCCCCCAGGACAAGACAATTTGGTTCTGTATAAGAATTCCTCCTCTCAAAGACCCATACCCAACTCAGTTCAAAGGAGCTCGCCGACCATACATGTCTTGGTGGGAGAACGAGAGAAAAGGCCAAACATCCGCCCTCAAAGCCGAGGCCGAAAAAAATGAAGTCGCTACCACTCCACACCATCCATGGCTGCCTGCATGCCTCTCAGGCTATATAGCTTCAAGAGGTCATTAATAATTGCTTTGATTTCAGATACGAAATAATGGAGAGCAAACGTTTGTTCAGTTTCAGTGTATAGGTCCTATAATCCGATTAAAGAGAGCTGGGTTTAGGGCGATGTTTTTATATATAAATATATGTACGTATGTATATATGCCATATATATATGCATATCTAAATATTAAATTTATGCAATATATTTACATACTGCAGTATAATTTTTTGATTTATTTACTAACAGCAACATCATTGTATCTAAATATCTAACTATTAAGTAACTATTATGTAATATATTTATATATATATTTTCAGTATGATCTAAGATGCACCAGCTCGTCGTTGCTTGTAGTGTTAACTGATCGATACTGGTTGCGGAAGAAGGAGATGAATGATGATAGTGTTAGGGGCAGTTGCAGCATCAGGCAAACGAGTGCACCAGCTGCCGAATCCAACGACCATCATGCAGAACACGACTCTCGACTCATAATTTCTGTGGGGTCAGACCAACCGCCACTACATGCGACGCATTTTAATAAAGACAGACAGACAGACGGACAGACAGACAAACAATAAAACGAACAGGAAGACAGACAAAGATACAGACAGACATACGTACATACAGACAATAACACAGACAGAAAGACAGGAAGAGAGGCATACAAATACATATGCACACATACATATACATACAAACATATATAGATAAACAAACAGAAAAACAGTTAGATAGACAGACAGACAGACAAATAGATAGATAGATAGACTGACAGATTACATAGATGGAAAGACAGATAGATAGATAATTAGATAGATAGATAGTCAGACGGATTGAACTGATTAGATATAGAGAGAGAAATACAGGTGGAGAGACTGACAATTAGATAAACAGAAAGTCACACAGTCGGACAGGAAAACACACAGACAAATAGACAAGGAGACAGATAGATAGATAATTAGATAAATAGACACATAGATTGTCAGAGAGAGTAATACAGATAGACAGAGAGACAGACAGACATTTAGAGTTATATATGGACAGATAGATAGACAGACAGAGAGATAGACAGAAAGAGAGATAGACAGAAAGAGACAGCGAGACAGATAGAGAGATACAGAGGGATACAGAGAGAGAGAGAGAGAGAGAGAGAGAGAGAGAGAGAGAGAGAGAGAGAGATATGGATACAGACAAAGACACAGAGACGGAGACGGAGCGTGAGGGTGTAAACGATACAGACAAAGACACATACACGTACAGACAGTGACAGACGAGGATACATCCACAGAGACGACGGAGAACTCAATTAAGACCCGAATGAGAAGTGGTGGCAATACACGCGTTTCAACGCACATCTCAATTGCATCGGATATGTCGATTTCAACGTGCCTACCTCTGTGTACCTCTACGTCCCTCTGCTTGTCTCTGTCCCTGTTCCTCCGTGTGGCGCTCTGTCCCTGCATCCATCCATGCTGACAATTACCTTGATCCGGAAGAGAGGGTACCGTCACTACCGTCATCACCAACATCCGGTCTCGAGCTGTGATGAGGCGACACTAATAACTGACGTCAGGTTAATGAGACTTGACGATGAGGTCGGACATTGGACACCGATCTTTAGGACAGACAGACAGACACGGTCACACGCATACAAAGACACATATATACACAGAATTACACACAGAGACAAACACACGCACACGAACATACCCGCACACAAGACACTAAACACACAACATGCACTCAAACCACGCATTCACACACAGTCACACACACACACACACACACAAAATCACACATATACACCCACAATCACACACATACGTATTTATGCACAAAAGCGCTCGCGCACACACAAATGCACGCACACACATATTTGCACGCAATTGCGCATGTAGTGCATGTATCCGTGCAAAATTGCAAATACGTTACACCACCAAAAAGACGCTATAGAAGTCCCGCCATTAAAAATGTAATAATCTGTTATATATCGTTAAGCAACACTACACAATTTGACCAAAAAGGGTCGGTTGCATTAGTTTGATTTAAACGGCGTATCATTTGAAATTTGAAACAATCATTGACCAAGGAACCTGCACCCAGAGAACGAGAGGTTCTGAGCCAGGGCCACAATGGTCTTCGAAAACCCAGACCCCCTAGTAGGGTCCGTAAGCAAAAGGACCAAATTGTCGTAGTAACCGTACAGTACATGGAAAAATAAGCATGTTCGGCCGAGAAGTATTATCTAAACGCTTAGATTTACTTTACATATGTAGATGTAGATGCAAACATGCTAGCGTACGTATATAATTATATGCCTAAATACTTAGATTCAAATATACCTATGTAGCATGTTTACATACATACATACATACATACATACATACATACATACATACATACATACATACATACATACATACATACGTACGTACATACATACATACATACATACATACATACATACATACATACATACATACATACATACGTACATACATACATACATACATACATAGGCCATAACATAAATACATACATACACACATGCATGCATACATGCATAATACACACAGGCCTACATAAGCTTCTACACGCATACACATGCGAATAGGTCAAAGATTGCCTCCTCGGCTACAGACAGAGGTTATAAGTCAAAGTTCATCTAAGTACAGTTGGATGAAATTTCTAGTCACTGATAACATGAGACCGATTGACTTTCCGTGAATTGCGCAATCACCTCGCTTCTTAATGCGATCAGTCTGTGTCGAATTTGACGCATAATGACGTCATCTTCAGCGATGACGTTGATCTATGACGTAATGGATGACGATGACACCCACCGCCAGATGTCGTTGCACCGACGAAGCGAGGGGCATTGTGGGACGGACGGTGACAATGATGGAAGGGCGTGTCAATAGCACAACGTGTCACGGGACCATATTAGGAGGATGGGGAGGAAAGGGGCGGTGAGAACAAGAGGGCAACGGAGCATGAGTAGATTAGGGATAGCTATGACATGATGATAGCACAAGAGCATGAGCAGTGATGGAATAACTATGACACGAGAGCACAAGAGCATGAGGAGAGCAGGAACTGTAACAACAAGAGAACAGAGTAGCAAAAGTAGAGCAGGAGCAGTGCACACGTGAGAGCAAGAGCACGAGAACAAGATGAGTAGGAACACTTGGAACATTTACAATTAGAGGGCATAACAGCATGAGTAAATAGAGCAAGACCAGTGACAACACGTGAGCACAAGAGCGTTGAGCAGGAACATGAAAATGAACTGACAAACAAGAACAGGAGAACAAGTAGCGTAGGAATCGTGACAGCAGGAGAGAACGAGAGTAGGAGACGAGCAGGCACAGAGACAATAAAGGGTACATACAGTCATGGCCAATAGTTTGCGAACAGCTGGCGGCAACGGGGCAAACAGGAGAAAGAGAGAGGTAGCAGGAAAACCAAGAGGGCACATTTACACATACGAAGACGGAGGAACAGAAGGAGGTGGAGAGGGAGGAGGAGGAGGAGGAGGAGGAGAAGGAGGAAGAGAGCAGGACCAGTAATAACAGGAAAGCACAGAGGCTGAAGCAGAAGCAATAGCAGGAGGAAGAGAAAGAGAAGGAGGAAGAGGATGACGAGCAGGAATAGGAGGAGGAGGAGGATGAAGAGGAGCATCATGGGATGGAAGAAGAGTAGGAGCAGAGTAGAAGGAGGAGGAAAAGGAGTATGAGTCTGAATATAGTAGGAGGAGGAGGAGGAGGAGGAGGAGGAATAATTGAAGGAGGAGCAGGGAGAGGACGAAGAAGAATTAGGCGGGGAGGAGACGGAGGAAGAGGATAGGAGAGCCAGTAATAACAAGAGGGCAGAGGAGCAGAAGCCGGAGGAAGAAGAGGCTGAGGAGGAAGAGGAAGAGAAGGAGGAGGAAGAGGAGGAGGAGGAGGAGGAAGGGAGATCAGGGCCAGTAATAACAAGAGGGCAAAGAGGAGCAGTGGCAGCTACTGCAAGAGAGCGCAGGAGAGCAACAGCGACATCTATCGACAGCTGGACCTCGCAACCGTTACTCATATCCGACGACTACGACGCAACAAAGTCGTCAGTTCTAATCTTGCAAATCTCTGGCGCGGGCAAATTGGGGGACTGAGACACCGCCCGTCGACCGACTTCCCTGGTCATCGTCGGCCGGACATACATCATGTCGAAGACTGACCGGACGCGGCAGGCGTGGTGTCCCATCGGTTCCCGGACGAAAATTGATCCTAATTTTGTTAGAAAGAAACTCCGCCTAACGGTCACGTGCACCAATCACGATGATTGGTGCACGTGACCTAGAGGTCTAGAAAGAGAGATGTTACGTCTATATATCGTTTGTTGGGTAGAAGTCATGTTTGTGCTAAATATGACTCGCAAACATAGATTGCTTGTAATGAATCACTGACACGCACTGGCAGGGCTTTATTTTTAATCTGGGCAAATTATTGCTTCGTATCAATCTTTTTCCTATCAGAGTCTGATTCGGAGGATCCTGAGTGGATATCTTCAAGGCAAGATATATTAAGTTTCATTGATTGAAATTGCCACAATTTGAGCCGTGTTTGCCGCGGAAGCAAAGGTGCAAGAAATCTGCATTGTTAAGACGAGTCAAGCGTTTTCGATTTAAGCAGACTAATATCTCGCTAACTGGTTATAATATTAAAATTAGTTAACGAAAATACGTCATGAAACAATATGGCTGTGAACAGAGTGTCTCACAGCACTTGCAGCCGCTGTGGACGTAAACGAAACACGACCTATACTTATACTCATTGATTCAAATCTCTGGTATTTGATTAATAATTAATTTTTTACTCAAACAGTAAAATAAAAAAAGCAAAAACTGAGGTTAATTTAATTTATCTTTCCAAACCCGAGAAGATCCTAGACCAAAGCGTACATACTTTTGTTCAGAGGCGTCAATCTCCTCTGAGTGATGGAGGCAGACCTCCGGTCCAAAGTAACAGGAAGGCAAGATACTCCCCTTAAGACTAAAATAATTCCCCATTCCTGAAATTGGAGGCATTTTCCTCCGGACCCCACTATATGGACGCACCCTGCTTCTGTTCGCTTTCTGGGACCCAATTTTGCACGGTCTCCGTCGTACGGCACCCTTTGGGCACCGGCTGCCCGTAGGATAGGACCGCAGCGAACAGCAGGCGCGAGAGGCGCAGATAGGAATCATCAAAAAGCCATTTGTCTGCGGCGGCGTTCAATTAAGAAGTAATCCTGGCGTAATTGTGCACCGATGGCCCCGCCGGATTCGTTGTAACGGGTCCGGCTATCAATACGGCGCTTGCTCCAAAGCCTTTATGATGGCTTATGACTGATGGCTGTCATGGATCGCGCCTGGTACCATCGCCACGGCTTCTGCAGCCGTGACTCGTATCTTGCGCGTTTGCGGCGACAAATCTCTCCGGATGCATTTACCGGAGTCGGAGGAGTAGGAGTAGGAGCTAGTAGGAGCTGACCGAGAGTGGACGGATGGTGAGACGCTGCCCCCGTCGTCGTCGTCGTCGGCGGCGGCGGCGGTGCAGGGCGGTAGGAAAGCCATTTGTGGGAGAGTCGTTTGTGGCCAGGCGTGCTTCGACGAGCCGCCCAGACGACACCGGCAATTGCTTCTGTTTTAATTGGAGTCAGAGGAGACGTATACGGCCGATAGAGGGATGGGGGTAGTGGGGGAGGGAGGAGGGAGGGAGGAAGAGAGGGAAAGGGAGAGAGACGAGGGCACTGTGTTGAAAGGAAGAGAGAGAGAGAGAGAGAGAGGGTCAGATGGAGGGATGGAAAGAGAGACACAGAGAGACGGAAAGAGGCAGAGAGAGGGAGAGAGAGAGAGAGGCAGACAGACAGAGAAATAAATAAAGAGAGAAGCAGAGAGAGGGAGATAGATGTGCTTGAGATCTCTGTGTGTATGAGAAAGACGTTAATAGAAAGAGACACAGACAGACAGACAGACAGACAGACAGACAGACAGACAGACAGACAGACAGACAGACAGACAGACAGACAGACAGACAGACAGACAGACAGACAGACAGACAGACAGACAGACAGACAGACAGACAGACAGACAGACAGACAGACAGACAGACAGACAGACAGACAGACAGACAGACAGACAGACAGACAGACAGACAGACAGACAGACAGACAGACAGACAGACAGACAGACAGACAGACAGACAGACAGACAAAAAACAGACACAGAAAGAGACACAGATAGCAATTTGACAATTTGGAGGACGGAGAAGATAGACCGGAAGCACGACATAAATGGAGAGGGCGGAAAAGGGACAGAGCGAAAATAGTAGAAAGTGGAGGGACATTAAAACCATACGCCACTGTCCGCACTCTGACAGTATACCAGTCCCAAGCATGGGCAAAAGAGGAGGGCGACGCTAAAATGATCTTAGTTAGGCCAGCGTTCCCCAAACTGTGTTCCGCGTCATCCGCGGAACCCTATGGTTCTGTGAGGTGATGACAAGGGTTCCGCGAAAAACAACAATCTTCAAACAATTTAAAATAAATTAAACAAATTATTCATAGCAATCATTTTCTTTGACATCTGTGTATAGGCCCTACCTTTATATGAAAGAGAATTCATATGCCATTGTCTTCGATATTTGTGTCGTTATTGTGATCTAATGAAACATCGTAATTGTCTGCATCACCAAGTGCTTTGTGACTACAATACAATACGTTTAGTTTTGTACGGGGTTCCGCTAAAGAAATTTACGATGAAAAGGGTTCCACGGCCAAAAATATTGGGAAACGCTGAGCTAGGCTACCACACAGTATCGTTAAACTGAAACTATTATAGGAATCCTTAAACTGCACGCGGCCATGACACAGCACGCAGCCTGGCGACCTCTGACCTTTATAACTATAATGCGGTCGCAATCAAACGTACGAACATCTTCAGATTGAAAGTTCGATTTGCAAGCGACTTAGTGAAACGCAAGCAAACATGACAGGCCAAAGACAGGGACAAACAATGCTAGACGATCCTTTTCATTGACCGATGATAGTTTCGAGATCAGGAAGGGTCTTGTCGAAACTCGAAAGGAACCTGAATCTCGGATAAAGGGCGGATCTGGGGAGCAGTCTGACACCCCCGTTCCCCGCTCCCCGTCCCCCCGTCCCCCGTCCCCCGCTCCCCGCTCCCCGTCCCCCCGTCCCCCGTCCCCCCGCTCCCCGTCCCCCGTCCCCCGTCCCCCGTCCCCCGTCCCCCGTCCCCCGTCCCCCGTCCCCCGTCCCCCGTCCCCCGTCCCCCGTCCCCCGTCCTCGGTTCCCCGTCCCCCCGTCCCCCGTCCTCGGTTCCCCGTCCCCCGTCCCCCGTCCTCGGTTCCCCGTCCCCCGTCCCCCGTCCCCCGTCCCCCGTCCCCCGTCCCCCGTCCCCCCGTCCCCCGTCCCCCCGTCCCCCGTCCCCCCGTCCCCCGTCCCCCGTCCCCCGTCCCCCGTCCCCCGTCCCCCGTCCCCCGCCTCGTATGGAAACCACATAAAGTACACGAAAGTGGGACGACACATGCAGGAGAAATCGTTTATTATACGCATTATGTATATACAGAGGCAGCGATCCCGGGGGAGGGTGTCGAGCTGGAAAAGTCCCCCCACTTACCACTTACAGAGAGGGGACACACATTTCCCCCACATTTTCTGCTTCTCTCATTGGGTGTCCCCCACCTATCAAGCGAGATCGCGACGATCTGAGTATATATGTACGTATGTATGTATTTTTTATGTATTTCCGTATATATGTATGTGCATATGTACGTATGTATGTATGTGTGCATGTATGTGTGTACTGTATTTGCAGATTTATATGGCGCCTCATTCAATAAAACGGTAGTACAGGCTAATCAGAGGGGCTCAATAGGACTATTTTTATTTGACTGTGTGTGTGTGTGTGTAAATGTGTGTGCGTGCGCGCACGCACGTGTGCGCACGCACGCACCCACGCATGCATGTATGTATATATATATGAATGCAAATATTGATGGATAATATAGATTGTACGTATATTTGTATGCAAGCTTTTGTTTTATCTTACAGCCCAGCCTCCTCGCCTGCAGGGGTTGAATTTTGAAATCAGCGGTCGGCGCTGAAATACGCCCCGCGATTATATAATTAACGCCTGATTTGCATATTAAAACTAGCATAGCCTTCAGAAGATGCGAATGAAAATGGCGATTGTATTTATATCGAATGGCAGAGAATCGTGCAGTTCGAAACTAAAAGTGTCTACATATCGGAATTTTAAGTAAATTGTCTGCTGACACAGAAATTCGCATAAGAACCTTTTACAAAAATGTCCATAGCGCCAGAGCGTTCCGTTTGTAAGCCTACCTTGAGACGAACAGAAATTTTCGCTTAATATTTCAGATTGTGTATATAGATATACATGTACTATGGGCTGAGTTCTGACCTGACAGCGGCTTTGATGGTTGTGAACCATCGGCTGATGTCTTGTACATCAGATAACGGCGCTTTAGAAGTTGCTAAGTGACAATCAACACGCACACAATCATTGTATGCATATGTACATGAGGTAAATAAGTATTTGCAAATCAGTCAGCGATTGAATTGTCGGGGTTGGAGGGGGGTTGGGGTTGGGGGGGTTTGGGGGGTTGGGGGGTTGGGGGGGAGGGTTCAGCCCCCAGTTCATTTTTTAACGCCGCCAGTTAACTCTCAAAAATTACTTGGGGTAAAAACCCAGATCAGCTTTCATGTGGCTTATTGTAGCTTGACACAGCTAAGGATCAAGTTTGTGCACTGAAAATCCACAGGTTACTCTTTATATTTCATCCCGTATACCGGTTTCAGGTCACAAAAACTCTAGTCGGAACAAGCGAAAATCTTTCAAGCCCCAGTCATTATGCGCGTGCAACAGGTGAGTCTGGACTGTAACGGATTTATTATACGCCGTGCGCTTATACTGGCATCGTCGGCATGAGCTGAGATATTTGCATCGGGTGTGAGAAGGAGGGAAGAGCGAAGACCAGGAAGGATGGAAATTGGATTTCTTTCCCGTTTGGAACTGAAGCGAGTGGCGCCGAATCATGCAAATCAGGCTGCGGCGGCAGCGATGCTTGATGATGAAAGAGAGAAATGGGAATTGGAGGAGAGAGGGCAGTAGGAAGGGAGGAAGGAAGCGAGTGGTTGGTAGGAGAATGCTAGGGAATCGGGGTATGGGATTAAAAGCAAAGAGGGGTTGATTGAAATGGAATTGGAGGATGCCGTAGTCGTGACTCTGAGCCGGGAGGGTTGAGTTGATGGAGGGAAGAAAGAGAAGGGGGTTGATGGTAAGGAAATTGGAGGGTGGCGTAGCCGTGACTCGACGCTGGGAATCGACGGACTAGATGGAAAAGAGAGGATGGGATGCGGGGAAGGAGAACTGGAGTGCGGAAGACGCCCGTGACTTGGGAAGGCGAAGAACTTTAGGGGGAAGGTGGATGGCTGGTCTGTTCGTCGGCTTCTCCGCTGCCAAAGAGCAAACAACCGTACAGCGGCGGCTTCTTTACGTGGCTGCGCATCATCGCTCCGTGTTATGATTGGCAGCGGGTCAACGACGCGGCAGCGGATCAATGGCCACGGTCGCAGCCGTCGACATCTCAACCGGCGACCGATCGCTTGGCGACGGAAGACAAACATCGACCGTCTGCGGGCGGAACCTCCCCTGTCCGCCGCAGACGAAGGGCTCCTCTCCTGGCGGCAGGCAGGCACACAAGGCAGTCGACGCCGCTGCGACCAAGGCACACATCATGCCGTCCGTCAGGCTAGGGAACGAGGCAGCGGAGGGGTGGATTATGGCGTACGGTTCCCCTGATATTATAGACCTTCCATTATCACAGCTGTCAGAAAACTATCTTGATTGAATAATGGACGTCGTCGCATGATCTGTTTGACTTTGTATTTTGAACTGCTGAAGACCTGTGTATATGAAGTCGCCGCCATCACTGGGTTTACTCGTCTGGTTAGACTGTCTGTGTGGACCTCTGGGGAGAATGCTTTCATGTGCTGTCGTAAGCGGATTGACCGACTCGAACGCCTACGGAAAGTTAATAAAGACGCAGTTGAACGGATCAAAGTTAGACGTTTACATGCCTTTGTACATGCTCGATAGGCTCTTACTTCTTTTGAGGATCCGCTGAAGACAATGGTGTTCTTTGTCTTCCTCATTGCTATCGGTGCCAAGGCGACAGTAAACTCTTCTAGAAGACAATGAAGAATTCTAGAAAACCCTTCATGAACACCATCATCATCATAATTGAGTTTCGTTGATTGGACAGCGAAGTTCACAAATACGCAACTGTTATTAATTCGATTAATCAATCACTTTTCTTTTATGTTCTATAAAAGGTATGCAACGTTTAAGGTACATGGTTTAGGTGAGATTAGCAGCATCGTTCAGGATATGTAAATTGCATTGAAGTCAGTTGTGCCAATATAAAGGTTTTCGAGAGGAAAATCCTCTAATAACAATGCACTCTTCGAGCAGAAAATATAGACTTCCATCGTTTGTTACACTGTATACCTGTTACACAGGTACCATTGTGTCTCACCCGTTGTCTTCCTATCTCTCTCCCTCTCACAGAAACACACACACACTCACACGTTCACAGCCTCACACAAGGTGTCACAAACACACACAGACACACACATACACACATACACACAGAAGAGACATACACAAAGCGGTTGGTCCGCGTTAGAGGTTGCTTC